>JAYJMH010079551.1:0-10269 GCA_036873815.1 Phacellophora camtschatica | reverse complement strand
ACTTACAAAATAATTTTTGAAAAATTTGAGCGATATTCTCAGCACTAGCCTTAATCAAACCTGTTACCATATTTTTGAGACACCTGGTATATGTCCAAAATACCTTATAAAATGTTATCTCAATTGTTTTTTCACCAAGGCATAAATAAAAAAATAATTAACTCTTTTTACTCATCCAAACAAAGGCAAACTCGAATTTTGATAATAGAACTTCAACAGTCCCAAAAAGTTAAGGATTTTTTAAGTCCAGAATTTGTGTTCAATGTTACCAGAGGCTAATCATTGGTATTGAAATTAAGAATCTAAATTATTAAACAAATTAAGTGAAGATCTACTGTATTCTTACATCAATCATCTTAACAAGCATCTTAACAAACTAAATGCTAATGTGATTCTGATCCAAAATAATCTGATTTAAATACATTAAAATCTTTTATCCATGAAGTAAATTTGGCAATATTCAGATTTGGTGATCTTTTGATGCATTTTTGAAAAGCAGTTAAAAGCCAATTGCCTTAACTCATAGTTTTGTAAGTGGAGAAAAATGAATAAAACTTTGTTGCCACACACTGATTTATTTTTTCATTAGAGTGTAATTTATTAAAATCTGAGTAAAAACAGATTTTAAACGTTGCTTACATAGTAAAAACAGGAATGCAGAATGTAAGTAGTATTCATAGTAAGAACCAGATAGCCTTTTGGTTTCTTTTGCTTTTATGAAAGGGAGTAGGTAGTTTTTTGTTTGTTTTTTAGAAAGGGTTTTATGGTACATGTTGTGATATTGTGGAAAGACTAGAATTTGTGGTAAAAAGCTTAAATTCACAATTCAAATATTATGTTTGATACCATGAAAAAGATGGTAACACATTTGACAAAACCTGATGAAAAGATATTTGATATATTTAATATCATATTTGTGGCAATACTTAACATTTAACTTACAATTTGGTACCTTACTTTTTAAAATAACTCAAATAGTATGTTTGTTAGCACGAGAGCAGATGTAAATATCAAAGGAGTTTGGCAACTAGTTCATTGCCAGGGCAAAAATATGTGAATTGTCAAAAGTTTGTTCACAGCTTAATTGCTGTACTTACCAATTCTCGTGGACTTTGCTTCAATAATTTTTGAATAATCATTCATTTATGTTTTGTTACTTTCAGAACACGAACATATTACGTCACTAATTTGCAAATTCTCAACTCCTAAGTATAATATCTCAAAAACTAAACTATCAAGAAACGGAATAAACATTTATACGTTTAGTCAAAGGCTTTTTAAATGAGAAAATTTGTTCGTGTCATATGCACTTTAAATATAGCAAGCACATATCTTTAAAAACATGTTACCTTCTTTTTGGGACACCTTTTGGAACATATCTATGCACATTTTATATTGTAACTTTGAGAATGAAAGAATTCAAATTTATGATTTTTATTTACAAATTTCTAGCATTGTAAATTCGAGTTTGGAACATGTTTATATCTCTTTCAAAGGGGGAACATAACGATATTTTGTTAAAAATGCACAGCTTGTTTTGTTGTGTTTATGTTATCGACGCGACCATATGAGGTAAAAATCAGGCTCACTCAGTCCAATGCAAGATCTACTTGTGTACGTCATTGTTCTGTATTAACAAAATAAGTGTTCCTTTGATTAAAGAATGATATCATTTTAATGCTATTCTTTGGATTACATTTCGAGATTGTGTGATATTTTGTTTTGTTTTTATTTGTGTCTTAGTTAAAGCCCCTTTTATCCAGTAGTCAAATTTGGTAATATTCAGATAACGAAATGTATTGTGTTGTGTTTTTAAAAAGCAGTTTTAACTCATGGTTTTGTGATTAAGAGTAGAAGCAAATAAACGAAACCTTCATTGCCACACTGATTTATTTATTTGTCAGCGTAGCTCATGAGTTCTAGAGGTTGCTTCCATACTGATAGGTGCCACACATTTGCGACACTAAGCAACAGCGATGCAGGAAGTAAGTATTATTCATGGCGAAAACCAGATGACCAGCTATTTTTCTGTTATGAATGGGTGCAGGTGGTTGTATTTTGTCTTAATTAGACACATTATCTTCACAAGTAGAATTTGTAGTAAAGAGCGTTTTGTCACGATGTTTAGGCCTTTTAGAATTTCATCCGTCTTAGGCCCTTTGTGTTGTCATTAGATAAATTCGTCTATTACGTAGTTCTATTTTTGATTGTGTGTTATCACCATTGCATCAGTAGGAGTAATATTGCCCCTAGGAATCCCCTTTCTTTGTTCTCTGATGCGTATGTTTTCATGTTGATACCGAATTACGTTTATACTATTTTTAGAAACATTATACAGTTGATATTTATACCGTATATTCTCATATATTCTTGTATGTTGTAATAACTATTTGGTTATAGATTTTGTATAAAAAGCCTCGATACTCGTATTAATTTAGTTAGTTTTGGGTAGAAGTCCCAGGTGCAGGTTAACTTAGTTTTTACGTAAGTTTCCTGGAGGCTCGGTATTTAGGAGCCTGTGTATTTTATAATAATAATAATAATAATATTTTAAGATTTTGCTGAAGAATAAAAGTTTATAACCGTGAAAAGACTTTTTATGAATTAGAAATCTCAGGTCCATGACAGTGTAAACTTGACTGAAAACCATGCAACATTTTACGAAAATGTTTAATGATATTGTAGCATCATTAAAAAAAATTTTCTGGGTTACACTATTTTGCTCTGCATAGTCAGAACTGCACGTATTTTATTTTCAGAAATTGTCAAATACACAATTGATAAAAAATCGTTGAGAAATATATATGATTTAATGTAATTAAGTAAAAAAGTTATTTTTTTGTCTTCTCTGTAATCAAAATGCTCGATACCGTGGTGGTAGATAGGGGTGTACCGGAATTCCGGTTGGCCGGAAAATCCGACCGGAATTTACAACTTTGACGAAATCCGGTTCTGGCCGGATTTTTGCCAGATTTTTTTTGAGATTGTGGCATTAAAAATAAGCCCAAAACAATTTAAGTAGCTAAAACAAACATATTAAGTTTTAGAAGGCGTCAAAGTTAAGAGTGGGGTTCACAGTGTTTTGCAATGGTCCATGCGTTCCTACCGGGGAAGGTTTAAAGAACAGCTGTTGAAAAGTATGCTTAAAAACACCTGTTTAAAACAATGACTGATGAAATCCCTAAGGGTCCCTAAGTGGATAAAGGGGACATGGAAAGCAATAATAATATTAGAGCCAAATAATAGAAACATGAGATTTCAAAAATCAAATGTTGGCCGGAAAATTCGGTTCCGACCGGATCCTGAAAACCCTGATCCAGGACACCCCTAGTGGTAGAGCGATGTAGAAAAATATCAAATAAATACAGCAAGTTAAGCTGTTACTCGAGTTTCATGCTTTCGCAATCGTCAGGCAGCACTTTCGCAATCATTTCCGACTTAACATATTTATATTTCATTAGTATTATCGTTCACGGCCTAAGCTAGATAACTCTGCTTCTCCTTGGTCTTGTAGAATACAGTTTTATATTAAAAGTTGACATATTGGTTGATTCGCAAACGTTTCTCATTCTGCAAATTAAATTGATGATGATTGATGATGATGTGGTGTTATTACAAATTTATATCTTTTGTTGTGTTTTATTTAGAACTTTTGAAAGACTTGCTGTGTTTTTTCCCACCTTCGTGTCAAAGTTCCAACCATCTGAGTTCATTTCAATTAAATTTCAACCACGACTTAAATTTGTTTTAAAGAGCAGTTCTTTTCCTGATGTTCTCGTTACTTCATTTTAGTTGTGGATGGGAACTCACACCAAAGGACCTTCGCGTTTAGCTTCAGCGAAAGAGAAAGGCAGATCTTTAAGAGACGTGCTTGTTGATCATCCTGAGTTGTTAGGAGATGCTGTGTGCAAAAGGTATGGGGCGCAGTTACCGTTTTTGTTTAAAGTTTTGTCGGTGAATAAGTCATTATCAATTCAAGCTCATCCGACGAAAGAACACGCCAAAGTTTTGCATGCACAGTTCCCAGAGCGTTACCCTGACCCAAACCACAAACCTGAGCTCGCTATTGGTATGTATTTGTTTTTTTCTATGTATGTATAGGTATGTATTCAAGATAAAAGCGAATTCTCTTAAGCAGAAAATCAAAACATGGCTTTGTTTGTTTTGATTTTCTGCTTGACAGATTTTGCTTTGTCTTCCATGGCTAATCGCTTTGAAATTGATGAGTCAATTTCACTATTGTTAAAAAATATGCCCTTGTTGAGACACGTGATAGAGTTGCGTGCCGAGTCTCAGTTTCTTATCCAAAGCACAAGAATAAACTTTTAGTTGAAAAGGAGTTCATAATGCTATTTTTCACCCTGAAGAATACATTTTACAACGCTGGGAAGCAAATCACAATAAGCAAAAGTTCAAAATTTTGCTTTCTCAAGTTTGTTTTAATTTGATCGAGGAAGCACACTCATAATTCTTTCAGATTGGATTTTCAAGTGCAACATGTTAATTTAAAAAAATTCTTCTGAAACTTGTCTTGCATACGTAAGATGGTTGATTTGTTTTCATGAAGATTGTGGGACTTCATAAAAAATACCTTGACGAAATCACGTGTTTTGGCAAACATCTAAAGATTATGAGAATTTTTGTTTTTTGTTTTGGATTACTATTTACTTCGGTGTGTTTTGTGCGAAATATTTTATCGTTTATCATTAGATTACTGAACAAAACTATAGGGAATTGTTTGGTATTCTTAGCATTAATAGCGTTTAGTGGAAAACCATTGAAAGAGGCTTATTTTCTATGATAATATTACCATTGAATCTCATTACGGACTCAGCATATAGACAGTGAAGCAGTAGAGGTAAATATGTTAAATCTGCAGAGGTAAAATTGTTAAATTTCTGTTTTTCACAGGATACCACCCTACTTGAAAATGCATAGAAATACATTGTAAAATTGATTGGAAGCTGTAGCTTTTTAATCATACGTTGTCAATTCTAATTATGGTCTTCTTTAAATGCATCATTCTGCTACCAGCTGCTTTCTAATCCGATGCTTTTTTGCTAGATTCATCGTTTGTGTTTAGGTTCTTAACATTTATCGGTTGTTTTTTGGAGGAATAATATCTTTTAAGTTGAGATTAAACTATTCGATATCACTTGCTCTAAGTTTTATTGATTTTGCTTGAATAATTGATGCAGCTCTTCTGCAATCTCTATATTCTTAGCTTCCGACCTTAAATTCATCAGATATACTTAACAATAACAAAATTAAAATACTGACTAAAAGACATGTTTTAAAAAATCCCTCTTCGTTTAATAACAATGCATTTACTTTTATCAGAAATACGCATTTCGTTCGTATGGTGTTGCTGTTAACAGATTTCGCCCCCACTTTTTAACTTTTACACTATGATGCGGTGATCATGCTCTAGTTCGTCCAAACAAAATTAAAACTTTCTCATCTACTCAAACATCACAGCTGCAAAGGTAGAGGGAATGGATTTAATGAAAACATACATCCTTACCAAGTGAAAACAGTCACTGTTTGTTATTAAAAGATCCATAAATAGAAGTTTTCCGGTCATTTGTTCTTATCCCTTTCTTCATATTCCTGCTTGATAGGTTCATTCTATCTTTGCTATGAATGCATTGTAATTTTTAACGCAAACAACCACTTAACTCGTATTTTCATAATAACACCGAGACTTTAGAGATTAAGGATGACATTTCAACAATTTCAATTAGTAAAAAATCTCATTACTTTGCTGTGACTACTCCATGGATTCGCCATTTTTCGCCATTTTAAGTTGCATCACAGTTGTATGATTGTTTGTGTGTCGTATGATTTCAAAGTTGCTCGAAGGCAACTGTTTTGTGGATGTTTTTATTACTGGATCGTTTTGTTTCTTGTTCTTAGAGAAATCTTATTTTAGGGCTTGTTTGAGGGGCGGAAAAGATCATCTTAGCACCAGAAACCCCGAATCTACTCTAACTGCGGGTCCCAAAATAATTCTGTTTTGCACCAGGATTTTTCCAAAAAAAAAACAATGCGATTTGATGTTGCTTTCAAATAATTTCACACCATTTAGTTCATTCAACCAAAACAAAATAAACAGAGAAGCAAGCTCTGCGGATGAACTTGAAAGTGTAAAATCCTTTCAAATCAACATTAAATTGCTTTGTTTTCCCTTTGCTTGAGTCCTAAATTTTACAAAATTTGCTTTTGTTATTGAATTATCAAGCATCTTGTTCACTTGGATTTTTCAGCAGCTTTTTACTTTTATTTTCTTCTCGCTGTATTTCACGGTATGTAGTAAGACATAAGATGAAGCTTGTCCTAATTATTTTCTTAATTTTAAGACTTTTTATAAATGTTGAAATTTTCAAGACAGCTTATTATCAAATCAAGTGCTGCTCTGGAAGAGAGATACGTACAGAGCTGAAATGCAATCCAACAGCTGTGGACCTCCATGTTCATTTCAAACAGATCTAAGAGCGATGGTGGCCCACAACTGTCGGGTTGGATTTCAGCTTGCAAAGGAAAAAACTGAAGAATCAACAAAGCAATAATAATTACAAAAACGCTGATATATTTATTGTCATTTTATATTTAAAATATCTACTGATCTCTCTTCCTACATCCTTTGATACAGTTGGCCTTTGATCAAATAGCTAATGCATTTGCATGCTGAAAACATCGAAGTGAATCTGCAAGCCTAGGTGTATCCTCAAAACTCTCAATCTGCTTGCGTTTTGTATTGATGTTTCGCATTGTTTAATTACTTCTTTTAAAAGGTGAATGGGTCTCGGAATTTCGCAAAGTTTTTCCTGTGAAACGGAAAACCCGGTCAACCGGAAAATTGAAACTTGACCGTTCACATTTTATTCCGCTTTCCCGGGAGAATAGAAATCCGTGACTATTTGCAATCTTTCGCGGGAAAATGTCATCCTCCCAACGAAAATGTCTTCGTGCTTTACCATTGCCTTCAGCCATTTTGAATTTGATATCAAGGTTAACTTGATATGCTCTTGGGACAGCTTGTTCCCTCGGTTTGTCGGTAAAAGCGTCCACGAGTAAAAGTTTTCCCGTTATACCGAGATCTCGCCTGCTATGCATCGAGATCTCTGCAAGCCGGGAAAACAATTTATCATATGAACGCTTTTGCCTTTCACATCTTAAAAACAATATGACGCGGGATCTCGGTTCAACGGGTTTCCCGTTTCACCAAAAAAATCTTTCGCCATGTGAACAGGCCTAAAATTGATGCAATAACAGCAAACCGTATTGTTCCCAGAGGATCTAATGTTGTAAAATGTAAACAATTTTGGTTGCAGTGAAAGCTTTTCATTCATAAGTATTGTCTCAAAATTTATTTTCTCATTCAAGTGGTTGTCAGAGATTCAAGATAAATTATTCATACGTTTTGATAATCACGAACAGAAATATATAAAGTGCTGCTTCTATTTTGTGAATATTTAATCTTGTTTGCAATTACGGGTTTCTTTTTTCTTACAGCTTTAACGAGATTTGAAGCCCTTTGTGGTTTTAGGCCCGCGGCTGAGGTGTTGAATTATTTACATGAGGTACCAGAGTTCCTTGCAGTTGTTGGCCAACCGGCTGCTGATCAGCTAATTAATGCAGAGCATGTTCGTTCAGGTTTGTTTTTCAATGAAAGGATCTTTCTGTTTAAATTTGTTCGTTTAATTAATTAAACATTCTAGCTACATGCTGTTTTGATTGTGAATAAGCGCAGGTTACCAGGCTGTTTATTGATTCAATTCACTTTGTTCAAATGGTTTTCAAGTCAATTTCGATCATATGAATTGTTGAAAACGTTGTTTGAAAACGTGCCCCGATCCACATGCAGCAGAAATTCGCATAAAATAGACTGCAAATAAGACCCTGTTTACACTATGTCGGTTGAAATGAACACCGAAATGAAATCACGGAAATGAAATTATGCCGTGTTGGCCACTTGGTCTCACTATTCCGGCGTGAAATCGTACGAATGCGGCATGAAACGAATACGATATGACAGCTGGCTTCAATCGAATACGACAAAGTGCAATACGGAACGCCTTTACATCACAGAGGCTTAACAATATTCAAAAATATTCTTTCTTTCAGACAATTTTGCGCATGCACATTTTTTTTCAAGACAGCGGTTTACAAAACTGACACCGTATATATTGTAGAAACCCGGATAAAAGATCCTAAAAATATAAGAACCTTCAGGCTAAAATGTTGCATATCTTTTTATCGAAATTAACTTAACCCTTTCACGCCCGGATTTCTTCCTGCTAAACAGGCAAACCCCATGCAAGTTTTATTTTGCAGGGGGTAACACATGCAAACCATGCAAACCCATTTAACTTGTAAGATAAACTTACGTTAAAATATCTTAATTGAATGTAAATTTCTGCCCGTATTTCCCTCCTCTGAAAATATGGTGTTTTACGTTCTTTGTCAATGGGTCGTATGGCCCTTCCCAGGGCGAAGTGATCACGTAAAACGGACAAGAATTCGGTATGCGAGTAGTGATGATGGTAGACGATGTGTTTGGTATGCGAGTAGTGATGATGATGATAATGATAATGATGATGTTCAATGCGGGTAATAATGAGAATAATTATGCTGTGGAATCTCTATAAAGACATAGCGGATACGTTGCGCAGTTTCTTATGAAGATGGCTTAAATTATTTCTGTAAAGCGGACACTTCCTTCATAAGATAATTATGATGATGGTAAATAGTGGGTTGTGTTAACGGTCTGCAGTTCTGCTGAGTCCATTTGGTGAGAGGGAGTATTAGCCAGGGGTATGTGTACATTGGTGAGACATCCCAATTAACTGCGATATCCCGATAATCCGAGGTATCCGTCTAGCAGAGATGAATTTCCCATGCAAACAGAAACAGCCGAGGCATCTCACCCAGCCGAACTGAAATTTTTACAGCACTTTGCATGCAGAACATTTAATTCAAACCAACTCGCAACAAAAAAAGAGTGCCAAAGTTCTGCACCGACTTTGTCGACCGAGTTAAACGCGGGATGAAAAGCGACTCGGAAAGGTAGCTGGGATATCATGGCTGATGTAAACAGCCATTTGCAAATATTGTTCTTTACTAAATATTGGAAATATTATTTCGTTGAGCTTGCAACTGTCAAACTTGTGTTTTGCATCGTTTGTTATTTCATTTTAATTATCTCCGTCGAAGTCTCTTTGGGTCTCAGGAGCAACCTGCAGCAGTGGCCTTTACTTTTTAAAGCGCCTACCATCAATCTTTAATCCGATTATGTATTTATGATCACAAGTAAGCAGATCTATTAGGCATTAGGATAAAATGAAACTCGTTTGGCTGTGGGCCTTTTGGCCAACCTTGGTCGGGTGAGTTGTTAAATTCGTATATAAATTTCGTGAAAAACTTCATACAGGCGACGGTTACTCTCTATAGTAGTTGCGAAAATGTTCGTGAAATTAATATACTTAAAATTCAAGTTTTAAATTGCGTGCACATATTATGCAACATTTGCGAAATAAATCGGCTATTCCTTAATCCGGATCGTTAATACTGTAATTATCCTTCCTTTATTTTAGCAAATGCGATTAATCAAATCGTACAGCATAGCATAATATTTCGTTTCTTCGTTTAATTCTAAGCCAGAGATAATTTTTGGGAGGAGGAACAGTTTATTTTGTGAGCTCGCTGATCATAGAGTAAGGAACCACTCATAAGAAACTGTAGGAAAACGTTTCTAAAATTTGCGATAGCTTTTTCGTATGGCTATTTAAGGCCTTAACGAGAAATTTCAACTTCAACTTTTATTTAGATTGACTACTAAATACGAAACACTATTTTTGGATAAGAATTTTAATATCAATAACAGCAGCGAAACTTTTTCTAACTTGCAAACTACGGATTTTCAGCAGTGAAGAAGGGTTATGCCCAACACGTTTAGTCAATTCATTTTTCTTGGGGATTGTATTTACTGAAAAATATTTTATATAACAAATTTAAGTCTAACATAAAGTTATCTTATTTATAGAGATACAGCCGCAAGTTACTTTTTTATCGAACTACGGATTTTCACTTCTCAACTTTTCCATTTATCATTAATGCCTCCACAAATAATACAAACAATTATTGACATTTTTGTTCACTTTTTATCTTTTTCATTTATTTATTTAATTTGTTTTTAACCACAAACCTCTAAGGGGACCATTATGGAAACAAGGTCTTTCGATCTTTTAATGCTATCCCTGCCACTCT
>JAYJMH010079540.1:0-10270 GCA_036873815.1 Phacellophora camtschatica | reverse complement strand
AAGGCAAAGGCAAAGGCAAAGGCAAAGGCAAAGGCAAAGGCAAAGGCAAAGGCAAAGGCAAAGGCAAAGGCAAAGGCCGAGGCAGAGGTATTGGGTTGGCTTCTGAAGTGAATAGCAATGCACTGTAAGTCAGGTAATTATGTTTTCCTCATATTTATCGAGGCTTTTATTGGTATTAGCAATACATATTGCCTTTTACATTGAATATCTATTTTTCATATTTCTCCATTGTTTTTTGTTGCCAAGCAACATTAAAAATAGTTAGATGCAAATTAATTCTATTTTTAGAATCTATGTTCGTTTATTATGTATGGGAGGTTTCATAACCATATTCCAATTGACTGCTGAAATAAGAAACGGGAGCTAAAATGGCCACCCAGACAAAAATATCAAATTGTCTACCCGGGCCAAATAGGGTTGAGAAAATCCCCAATCAATTGAAGATCTGTATCGTAGATAACTTTCTTTGGCAACTACACTGTCTTTTACCCATACGAATCTTCAGAAATAGCTTTGTTTTAGCATTTAGGACTAAAGCACTTCACTTTAGCATTGTCAGCTGTAATAAATGCAGGATCGAGGCAACGGTGTTTAGGCGTGTTTAAAGGAGGCGCGTGAAGTTGTCTTTGAATTCCAGCTCTTGTGCAGCTTTGTGTTCCCCGCTTGAAAAGAGCCATATTTCTCTTTGAGAATAAAGGAAATATCATTTTCTTCGATAAAGGTCTTAGACTTGTTTATGTGCAATTTTACAGTCACGATAGAGCTTTGTGGCGTCGTTGCTGGAATTAGCTCTTGGCAGTCAGCATTTAAGTTTTCACCTTCTTGATCACAGTCTGATGATTCTAGCGACATCAACTCGAAGTTTCGAAATACACAATCACAGACTCTACATTAGACGTGAAAGGCTGGACAAAGCCCTCACGTCAATTACAAATCATTTTAGCACTTTTTTTTCTCAGTCGAACCCAGTCGTATTGCATGACGCATTACAGCAGGTTGGCAATAACAGGAAATGTCCCGAAAGGTAGAGACTCTTAGATGGATACTCATCATTTAAGGAAAAATGTTTCCCACTCAAAACAAGCATTATGTCCTCCATTGGAAAAGATAATACTTTTGATTTAGTATGTGAACTTTTCAGTCTCTTTCAAAGTTGCAGTTTTCACTCCAGCGAAAATGTCCACTGAGCTCTGTGGCAGGGGTTCATGTGCCGCATCACGTTGGTGCTTGTTAAACCTCTAGCTGAGACTCTAGCCGTTGGTTGAAGTGTACTTTAAATCAAAAGTTCATGTTTTGTACATTGACATGGATAAATTACAGATTGGGAGAAGCCTGCAGAAATATTAAACGTTTTACATGGCTTACTGTTTGTTATTTGACAAACTTGAAGCATGTGTTAGGAAAGTATACAAGGGCTTCCACTCTACTTTGAATCTTTGTACGTGCATGGAACAGTTGGGTCTTTATCTAACTCCTCTCTAAATGACATTCGGGCTATAGGTAGAGTGTATATTCCGTATTTGACGGTACGAAACAACTTAGCGGACAATTTAGTGGAAAATTTTACGGAAGTAAAAACTTTCCTAATCTGTCATTGCCAGTGAGTTTAGAGCTCTCACCAAAAGTGCCATGTAAGTCAGACCAACTAACCACAACACTGTAATGCAAAAAGTAATTAAAAATCGTGCTTCTGCTAAGAATAGAATAGAAAAACTTTAACGAACCATTCGGTGTCATTTCCTGGCGTTGACGTTTCTAGAAATACAAAACAAAAACAAAACTAAATACGGTTAAATATATATCGAAACATGTGTTTTGTTACAAATGAATTGGTGAGCTTTACGGTCAAATTGAAATGTATTATCCGCGCAATTGTATCTTTCCATAATTTTTCAATTAGAAACATAAATTTTCAGATAAGAACGATTTACAAAACATTTTACACAACAAGTGGAACTTAAAGTATTTAAATTGATTCTATTTTAAATAAAATTGGACAACACATTGCCATAAAACATTAAGAAGAATCCATCTACAAATCAATTGTATACCGGGTGTCCCATAAAAATGTGTCGCCGTTCTATTTAAATATTAAGAAAACTACAACAATAGGCATTGCATATTTGCAATCTAGAATCCTTAACCTAAAATTTGCTGCAAACTTCCCCCAAAATCGAAATTGTCAAAATATGTCTTAGTAAAAACCAGAGGCCCTTGTGTAATATAAACGTTTTGTTGAGGTAAAATGGGAATTTGTCATGAAAATTTTCATTTCATATTTTGAGTAGCTTCCAAAACAGTTTATATTTTCTTTTGAAATAAATTGAGCATCATCGCTTCGTTCCTTTTTATTTTGCCTTCAAGACCCGAGCATTTTGGTCACAAAAATCCTTTGGCCAGAGTGAATACTCAATAGCCTCGGGTGGTAATACCATTGTCAAATTTTTTATTTGAACATTCTTAGATAGAATATGCAATATCTCCAGGAAAAACCATATTTCAAAAGAAAGGTGAAATTGTTTTGGAAGCTAAAATCCAATTGGATGACATAAACATTTTCCTGACAAGCCCTTTTTCAGAGTGATAAAGCGTTGATTTTATGCAGAGGCTTTTGGTTTTCACGTTGAGATAAATTAGAGTTTTTGACTTTCATGCATTGGCGAATATAAAACCGATTTTAGTTAAATTTTCGGTAAACTTTAAAGCTATTGTATCTCGATTGAAAATGTGTAGCGCCTTCATTGCTTACTATTGTACTTTTGTAAATATTCTTAATAAAACGACGACATATTTTTTGGGACAACTGGTAGAGCCATTAACTTACACCATGAGATGCAAAACTTACCCTGCATTACCGCCATTCTCAAAATTAAAGTATTTAATTATTCCTTTGATATTAAATGCTGTTTTATCGCATTTGATGGGACCACCTATTCGCATTTATAAACCACCTAAATGACCCCGACAGTAACATGAACCTGACCCTGAAATGACCCTGACACCAACTGACACTATCAAAAGAAAAACTCTTGAGAAACCTATAATCTTCAATCTTAGTACTCTTTTTCCTGCAGGACTTAACAAACAATTTTCATATTTATACCTATATTTCTACTAGAGACGTTTGCGTATAAAATTTTGTTTTATTGCCTGTTACTTGCCAGCGCACTACATTATATGAACAGGGTTTATTGGCAGTGTTTTTTGCGCAATCGCCTATTTCTTCACTTTTTTTAATTCTCTCTGCGTCACATCTACTTCCATTCTAATCGTACGCCACAATCTATTCTTTATTTTGTAACGATTCTTCCATTCTTTTCATTACTTGATAACGGGTGAAGCCCAAATTTTTAATCAATATTCATGTAACTTTAAATTTTATTACTTAATGTTTTATTATCAATTTACACTTGGACGATATTTGTGAAAGTAGTACTACAATGATTCCAAGATTCAAAAAGTAAAATAATGAAATAAAACAAAGTAAACAACTAGAACGATTCAGACCTTCCAGGATCGAGGTTTAAGTGGTGCCGGAAATTAAGACTGAATAGATAAATCTAATACGAAAGGTTAAAAAATCAGGAAAATCTAAGCTTTACATTCCAGAGTAGTGCAACAAAGTAATGCATTGGGAACACTGTTAATTAAATATTAATAGCTGTTAAAAACTCACAAATCCAAAATTCGGTGGATATGGTAAATCCAGAACAACTTCATTCGTCGTTGCTGACTTGAATGTTGCATAGTTTTCATTGTTACAATCTCCACCGCTTCTTGTCACGTGCACAATATCACACCCAAAACCTCCTTCCATGAACCTAGAATCAAGAAACCAAAGTACAATGCTTTCATGTGAATAAATTATACAAATGCGTCCAGAAAGGTTTAAACGTTTCTTTTTTACTCAAAAGGCCAATGGACTCCAACTCAATCACAAACTCAATCGAAAAATCATTATAAAAAAATATTGAAAACGAGAAATTAGTAATCAAGTTTCAAAAGCTTGCACGGCATGGTAAATAACATTTCGTAAAATTGTCTTATTCAAATTTTACTATTTCAGACAGTTCAATGTCAGACCAATTGTCAAAAAAGCCAAAATACAAGCAATTAGCCCTATTTGGCCTGGGTAGACAATCAGAATATTTTTGTCTGGGGGGGGGGGGCTTCTTATTTCAGCAGTCAATAGGAATATGGTGATGAAACCTCATACACATAATAAATAGACATTTAAAATTTTAAAAATAGCATTAATTAGCATCTAATTATGTTGAATGTTGCTAGGCAACCAAAAACAATGGAAAAATGAGCAAAAATAGCTATTCAACGTAAAAGGCAATATTACCTGCTAAAACCAATAAAAACCTCGATAATTATAAGGAAAACATAATGTCAGATTCATAGAAACTAATTAAAGAAACAAAGTTTGATTTAGAGAAACAATATGGCTTAATTAGTGTTATTTGAAAAGTAATTAGTTAAATTATGATAATTGCAAGTGTACAAGTGAAAAGTAAATAGTTGATTTTTGATTGCCAAATTTCTTTACCTGATAGATTAATGAACAATTGTACAAAATCGATACATTTTGCTACTTAATGCAGTTATCTATTCATTATATGACGTCTTATAAGTATATGAGGTCATATCTGTTAAAAGTTGCACACGTCAGCGAAAATTAACAAAATATATATGAAATAAAACTGAATGGTATCATTCGTAATCTTCTTGAGGCAAACAGAATGGTGTCATTTGTAATGCTAATTATCAGTTAAAGTAGAGGTATTTTTAAAGTTTTGATCTGAACCACTTGTCAAATAAGGACACATGGAGGTCACGTGATAGAATAATAGACCATAATTATACTATTGTTGTGAAGCCGATAAAATTTTAGGAATTAATTTCAGCACCTTGCTGTAGGTAGCTTAGGGGTAAAAATAATCTTTGCCCACGGGCCAAATAGGGTTAAAGATAATCTTTGTCATCGTTGAAGAGTTGTTGAAACCCTCAAAAATAACATTTGCAATGTCAGAGCAATGTAGTCTTAGAATTAAACTTTGGTTTTCAAAATGGTTTTCAAAATGGGAGGATCAAAATTAGTAAAATGGATAAAATTGTGTAAGCCTCGGATATAATAACAATAATCAATACTGAAACTTTTATCAAATCAAATATTCGGTTAAGCACTGTAAACTCAAAAAATATTTTAGGACAACGATTAGCATTTAAACCACAAAAGTGTGTGCATTAAGTCTGTCGAATTTGATCTGAGTAAATATTTTTCCTTCCAATTTTCAAAAACAAGGTATTTTTATTCGATAGCTTGAAATTTCATGAAAAAACAATGTTTATTGTGGAATTTTATTATTGAGATCATATTTATTATTGAGATCATATCCAACGACTGAACTATCAAAAATAATAAAAACAAAAATCAAATTGTTTTTGTCTGAAGGGGTTCAGTAACCTTAATCCTTTAGTATAATCAAATATTAAAAATCTTTTTACATTATCTAATTTGGTTGTATCGAATATTATTAGTTCATTTATCAATTATTTTATTCACGCAAAGGCAGCGGCAATATTTACCTATTTTTGTTTTACGTCTCTGCAGTGGAGCAAATTTTTGCAAAGCGCGCAAAAACGAGGTATGTTGTCAGTATCAGCGGCAAAGAAAATTTTATCGTCATCGCAGATCGCATATCACTTTTTCGCAGTTTTGTTTTGTGAAAGTCTCTCAAGAAGGAATTTTTTTCGGTAATAGGTAAGTTACAAAATTATTTTAGATTCATCCTAACGATGAAATTAAAAATTATCATAAAAGCATTTCATTAATTATTGACAAGACTGCAGTTTAATCATTCATTAGCATAATATTTCGTATGTATCTTTTAGATTTTTGCCGCCCTGGGATTATGGATGATTTCTTTTGTTTTAACAACCATCATTACTGACTACAATTTCATCCTTGCTTTTTATATCACTTGTGTTTGCATAAACGTGACTTTGATAAAAATGTACGTCGCTCCAGTTTTAATTTAAAAAGTCCTAAACAAGTCTTGATATTTTCAACTTTATATAGACTATTTGAAATCTTTATTAATTGTATTTCAGGACTGAATTCGCCTTGTGCTGCTCAGTATTCGACCAGTTGCTATGTTTTCATCGCTTTGTTTATTCAGATTACTTTTGAATGAATGTTCTTCTTTCTAATAAACAACCTTTTAAAAACAACCTGCTGTGCAAAATGCAAGATTATAAAGTAAGACTCGATATATCTACAATAAGTAGTGGATGCAACATTACATGTTATTGAGTATGGATTGAAACTGATAAATGAAACTGATAAATGAAATGCTGTCTCAACAATGAAAAACACATTCAGAAACTGAAAATAAACTAAACTTGAATGATACTAACAAGAAAATAGTCATGATTACATCAGGCTCTTTAGAGTAGCGTCTTATGAGAGTGTTATCTAAATTAAGGTTAACGAAATTTCCAAATTTTCCTGGATGGTGGTGGTGGTATAAAAAATTTCTTAGTTTTTCATAGCACATCTATTTTTTCGTGTGCATATCCTCAATCAAAATTAGATGAGGAAAAGAGGTTTATAATTATCGACATAGCAGAGTCAGGATAATTTCCGAAAATCTGCTTGGTATTATGGCAAACAAATGGCGTGTATTCAGATCTGTCATCATGCAGTCTCAAGAAAATTGAGCCTCTCACACTGGAAACCCTGACGGTGAACAAATTTCTGAGAAAAAGTACATCAAGAATCCTATATATTGTCCAAATGGACTAAGTGATGCAGTTACAAAAATCGGCGAAGTTACTTCTGGAAGATGGCACAGTACTCATCCTAGTAAATCCCTGTATCCCCTAGCAAACCTTAGCAAACCTTATCATCTGGCCACCATTCAAGCACTAATGCCAAAGAAGTCTGGGACAGATTCAAGAACTATTTTCACAATGAGGGAGCTGTTTCATGGCAATGGAACAAATGCTGGCAAATATTTACTTTCCAACAAAATCTGCTGGATAACTAGTTTGCATGTTGTATATTTCGTTGTATCAAATAATTTATCGTCTGATTATTTAGTCTTTGGGGAACTGTTTCATATAAAAATAAATTTGTTCCATTGTTTTTGGTAAATGAAAAATACAATTTTCTTGAAAAAGAACTTTCAATGCCCCATGGAATGAAGTGTAAACAATGTAATCTGTAAAAGAAAATAAAGACAAGTGAACATCTTCAGACTAGCCCAGAAATGAATACATTCATTTTGATTCAGCAATTGATTCCACATTCACTTCCATTACTAATTCCATAACTAATTCCAATAACAAGGAAAACTATGCTGGAAGTGGTAAAAATGGGAACAAGAAAAATTTAAGGAAATAATATACACTGTATACTGCTAAAGTTGCTTTTCTAAATAGGTGAATCGTCACCAAATAACTACTTGTTGTTTCATTCTCTGTGAAATGTAGTTATACCTATGTTGCAAATTATATCCCTTTGGACTCAAAAAATAAATTAGTTTTAATGAAGCCTGGATCTGTCATAAGTATAGATATAAAAAAAGGTTATGTGTATATACACAAGTGTAAAAGAAAATATTCTGTAACATTGTTAGGCAATGACCACTGTCATTTTGAATGCCCATATTTGATTGCCAAATACCTTTGTATTGATAATTGGTACTTTGTGTATTTTGGCCAATATTCATCCAAGAGGCTCCATCACCATTAAGTTCCAAATCAAACAGAATGTCAATGATCCTTTTCTCTGCTATTTTTCTTGTACGCTTATCAAAATTGCCAAGTTTCTCAACCACAAAAGTGAGAAATGGCACTGTTTTGCTGGCTAAGCAACATGCACCTGGGGCTCTTTTACAACTTTGATACTTTCAGCCATAAACTCATGTTTCTGCTCTGCCATAGCCTTTCTTGTATTTTTAGGTGTTGAAATGTTGTCTTTGTTTATTATTTTCACATTTCCTACTTTACTACGTTTTACTATCAGGATTTGGTTCAGTTGTTTTAGTCGTTCCCAGACTGGAAGTATTTGATACATATACAAATCCTTTTAGGCTATCATTGCTCTTGTCATGCTGCATCACCGGTTTCAAAAACTGAAGTCTGTCCCAAAAAATCCAATTTGGCTCGTACAGCTAATCTGTACCATGTCGATATAGTTTTGCAAACTTTTGCCATTTCACGCCCCAATTGAGCTCTCAAAGACATTATCGTGGATTTTATATTCAGGGCGGAAGCAAGTTCAGCTTCCTGTTCCTTAGAAGCCTATTCCCTTTTGTCTTTCGTGTGATTGTCATTGGAAAACACATCCCAAAGACAAAGCCCTCTCCTCAAACAAATCAATCAGCAGATTGATTTTTTCAGTGCTCTATTTCATTGCCTAATTTTTCTTTGTTTGTACCCTTGGTGCTTCTCATTTTTCTGTCGTCTTGTATATTTTAAATCCAACCGCAATACCACAGATTCTTGAGGGTCTTTTTCAGTCTCTTGGGTAGGCCTTGTTGATTCAACGAGCAAAGTTTTTTGCTTTTTTATTCATTGCTGGTCTGCTATACTCAGTGCATCGTTTTCTCTGTTTTAGTGATTTTAGTTTCTTACTTTTCGATCGAGGCAGGAATTGGCTCATTTCTTCTAAATCTGACGAGACTTCAGATTCACCATTATGCTCTTCTTCATCATACTCACTGCTGCCGCCACCGTTATGTACCTGCTGTGTATCTCTGTTGCCTTCATAAACATTTTCCACCTCCTCTTCCGAGACTTCAAATTACATTTGTCAGTAATCTAGCAATTCATCGCGAAAATGGTTGAAATTCTCGTGGATGTATTATGAATGCAATGAAATCTTTGGCGGACATTTTACATTTGCGCATGCACCAGCCTTATTTTGTTGAATGAAGTGGCTAAACGCTTCCGACATCACCCAACATCACCTAGAATAATGCAGGTTTTAATCCCCTCCACAAAACATTTTTAATCGAAATCAAACTTCGTTCAACAGCATCCAGCAACGCCCAACAAGTCCCAACAAGGTTGCTTAACGCTCCCAACAAAGGACAGCCAACATTGTTGGGCGTTGTTGGGTAAAATGTTGGAAGCGCTTATCCAGGGCTTAACTGATTGAACATGGACAATCAGCCACACACAAAGGCATCGCAAAGATTCTAAAAACCATCTCTCACACAGGACAATAACCAAAGAAAATAAAGAAAGGAAGAACGATACCGCTTGTGAAGCCTAGTAAAAGTAAGGCCCTCTACAGAATCTAAGGTCTATAATACTGTTGTCGGTTCTTAGAAAAATTATTGCGATCATCATGACAAGGAGAAGCTCAAAGAAACTCGACAGTAGAACCCTCAGAATGAAAGCTGCTTACAGGTCTGGACGAAGTACCATTGAATATGGTGGAGAAAAAAAATATACCTAGATTCTCTGATTGGGACTGAGGTGGATATTAAGCGTGGAACCGGAAATTCTCTAGTATTTGGGATGTGCAGCCGGAATGGGTTACTTTTTTCCTACATTATAATCAAGAAAGAAACCACTGTAAGGCGTGGAGTACCACAATAAAAAAAATCGAGGCTTGAGCTGGATTGGACATTTACTGCGCCCAAGTCCCAAAACAAAGTGAGGAAAGCCTTAACCGAGTCCAATCGTCCTCTCAAGAGACCCCATGGCGTCCCAAAGTATGTGGCTAAAATCCTAGCGAAGAGGTCTTTATACTGCAGACAAATTTCTGTGAATTTTCCTCAAATAACTAATAATCTATAAAATTTAAGAAGCAAAACAACTCCCCCCGTCTCAATGTTGTTTTGTCAAATGTGCACGTTCATTGGAAAGTCGAACTCAGTGAGATCTTGCCAACAACATTGAAACCGGGGGATGGGGGGGGGCTCACTATTTTAAGCATGAGCCCACTATTTTTGTCTCAACCCTTTTGGCTAGAATTGTAGCAGAGGTTGAAGGAATTCTCCAGGGCTAGCCTAAACGTCCATACCTCGTACCCATATGGCAGGATTGATACCAGAGTAGCTAGATCAAAGCTCAATTTAACTTTCCGAGAAATTTGAGAACTCCGGATAATGTTCATGTTGTCAAGTGCCTTCCGAACTAAGCAGGGACGTAGGAAGCATTTGAATAGTGGGGGGGGGGCACAAGGTTTGAAGGGCACTTTGACCACACCCAGTTTTTTATGACCACGCCCTAAACACCGCTCCCTCAT
>JAYJMH010079529.1:0-10270 GCA_036873815.1 Phacellophora camtschatica | reverse complement strand
GCAAAGCAAAGCAAAGCAAAGCAAAGCAAAGCAAAGCAAAGCAAAGCAAAGCAAAGCAAAGCAAAGCAAAGCAAAATTCAAATATTCTTACCATCAGGTGCCTGCAATTCCAATGCCATTTTTGCTCGATCCTTGATCGCTTTCCATTCAAGAAAAGATGGCGGATGTGCCCTTGCTGTTTGATTAGCCTTCCAAGCCAACAGTTTGCGCTGGCACATGCTTTTATAAACACCAAGACCGTAATCAGAAACGAATCTGGAAACACAGGCAATCAATCAAAAAAAGGCAATCAATATTAACAAAGTTCTCAAAAAATTTTGAAAACAACAGAGCGATACAAGAGAGAGCACGTGGATGCATATCAACCCTGTGACAAAACACCTAACATAAACTCTCTAAACAAACTCACAAAATTAATCAGATACATAACAAATTCAGGTTAACTACATGGTGTCTCAAAAAATTTCCTTCCTTTTATTCTTAAAAAACATAACGACAACACATCCCAATTACATCCAAAATCCATGAAAAATTTATAAGCAGCAAAAAAAACTACAAGAAAAGGCTTTAGACTGATGTGAACAATGAATAATCCGCCATGCTTTCGACTGACATATCAGTAATCATTGGGGAAATTCTACGAACTTTGGTAGAGTGTTGAAAAAAAGAAATGTATTCTCGA
The DNA here is from genome assembly GCA_036873815.1 of Phacellophora camtschatica. Classification (NCBI taxonomy): domain Eukaryota; kingdom Metazoa; phylum Cnidaria; class Scyphozoa; order Semaeostomeae; family Ulmaridae; genus Phacellophora; species Phacellophora camtschatica. Next base: position 9,588 of record JAYJMH010079529.1, on the reverse strand, counting down.
GACAATTACCTTTGGGAGGATGAGCAACTGCTACAAAAGAACAGTTAAAAAGGAATTTTCTTGAGAATAGATCTTTTGTTTCAACATTTCACTTGGTAAAGTTGTAAAATTTTTAATCGTTATCATTCCTCATTAACATCAATATGTCTGTGAGAAGCATGAATATTTATCTTCCACATTAGCCCAAAGATGTTTTTTGTTTCAAAATGGCAAGGAACTTCGCTTTTAGATGCCATGGAACTTTGCTCTTTTGCCATTTATAACAGAGATTCCAATAGATTTTGACATAAATGGTTGCATTGATTTTTAAGCAGGAGGTGGAACGACAAAGTGAGAAACGGAATGACCCAAAATTGTACTACAAAGGAAGGGAGAAATCTTACAATTTTGCAAGGGAAAGGGGGGGAATTGAAGGGAGAAAGGAGAAATTTGAAATGATCATGAATGAAAGTAAGCTTTCAGGAAAAATCGGTAAAAATAACGTTGTGTTTTGGGACAAAATGTCTCAAAACAAAGTTTGAAATCTGAAAAAGGGCTAAGAGAATAGTTTGAAGGGAGAAATGGAAAGTCTAGAGGAAGAAATGGAAAATCTTACAATTTCGAAAGGGAGAAGGAAAAAGGGAGAAATTGAAATTATCCTAAATGAAAGTATGCTTTCAGATGCTTTCAGGAAAAATCAGCAAAAATAACATTCAAAAACTCACTTGAGGAAGTATTTATACATTAGAGCTGACGGTGGAAAACAGCATAGACAGAGGGCAATGAGCAACCAGCCTCTCTCTTGCGACGCCTCATTACTATTCCCCCAAACCTGGTTGCACATTTGGGTGAATACCTCATCACGAATATCAGCGTTTCGTATCCCCTGCAAAGAAATATTTGAAGCTTTATCAACGGGTTTCTACCAGACAGGCAAACACTATCTACGGGCTGATCATACTGGGGGGGAAACGTCCCGCTTTGCCGGGAAAGGTGTTTTGGTAAGATCCTACTTTCATGATAAAACTCAATTTGAGAAATTGAGTTCCAGTAAGACTCAATTTGTAATTATATCCAATGAAATGTTTCTGTACCGCTTATGCGGGATGTAATTTCAACTAATTTCAAGCGAAATCCCGCTCAACCAAGACATTTTCTTTCACAAAGACATCTTGACAAAAATAAAAAATAGACTTACAAGCACAAATGCCTCTAGTGCCAGCATAGTGGAATAATGTTTTCTCATAGAACTAGTCCAAAGGTTTCATCTTAAAAACTACGGATTTTCATCTTGCAAACTACAGACATGAAATAAATTAAATCAAATACTTTTTGGTCGATTTCTTGAATTTTGGTACCGGGTGCGGGGTTAAATCTTACAGAGGTGGTTGTACTGGATAGCTTTCACACCCCCCCCCCATCCATGTGGAAACCAAAATTAGATGAAAGCTGAATAGAAAATTCATGATCAAAGTAAAAAGACTTGCCACTTGAACGATATAGTTTCCAAGAATGAATTCTCTGCTCCCTGTCATGGATGCATCTCCGATGAATCGCAATATCTACAAAAAGTTTACAATATAGACAGCTCGTTTACAGGGGCGCAAATGAGAGGGGTGGGGGGTCGTGTACCTCTAAAACGAGTCGTGTACCTCTAAAACCCCAATGAAAGGAACAATAATTAAATCGCGATGAAATTATCAAAATATAAATAGTATCTTTTCTTACAAGTATTGAGTTGATAAAATTAATTATTTATAAAATTCAAAAAACCTTAAAATTGTAGCCTAGTTTTTGGTAGGTAAAAATAGTTTATATCGTTGACCTGATTAGGTGGATGTCATACTGATGTCTATGTAAACACTGCAAAGGGAAACCATAGATTTTCTATACATGCCGGGAAACATCAGTAAAGAACAGAATTAATAACAATTTTCTTACCAATTTGAAAGTCTTGATTGCCTCTGAAGATTCAGCATAACGTAGTTTGAGAAAAGGAGAGTGAATTGGAGCCTTGGTGTAGTGTAAGACTCTGTCATCCTGTAAGCAGAAATTATCCATTTTAACAAAACGTCCACTGACAATAATATAAATATGTTTGAACGCCGGTATCTCAAGCTCGGTACGCAAATTTAAAATAACCAAAACTAAATCAATACTGAAAGCTCTTTCTGGAACAGATATACAAAACAGGTTTTCAAATTTATCCGAAGTTAAATCATCACTGAAAGCTCTCAAGCGATATACGGATCAGTTCAGCTGTGTTTTGAAATACAGTTTCTATCGTGAATTTCTCTCTAGACAATGCACATTGCGTGCACAAATGTTGGCTACAATAAAAATGATTTTTAAAAGAAAAGTCGTCCCAATAGGAAGCAAATTCTCTATAAAAAAAGGCGGATATATAATCAAGACTTTCAGATCTATCTGTGTAAAATTTTGAAAGAATCGGAAAATGTAACTTCTCAAAATAGCCCACATGGAGACTATTTTAAATATCCACAGTTCAGACAGGAATATGTTACAATCAGAATATGGATGATGAGAAATTTTTTATGATAATTTTTATCATTTGAAAGCCAAAATAATAGAAAAATTCGTCAAAGTGCATATTTTGTCAATTGGTAATAAGCATAGCAAGGGAGAATTATTTTACCAAACAAGTGTTGCTCGTGACAATGCGATTAAAAAGACTATCAACTCAAAAAGGTATTGTTAACAAATTTATTAATTATTTCTTAGCCCATTTTATAGCCCCATCGCAAAAATAGATTTCACGTTTTTAGCGCACTCAATCAAATCAAAATGAACAAATAAAGCAAAACTTTGCGGTTTTGTTTGTTGTGATTTGCCTAGCTACGTTAAAAAGTGTGAAATCTATTCTTTCGACGAATGAATCGCATTGTTATGTTCACACCTGAATCTTTTGTTCAACAAAATCGGCTTCTCCAGCAAAAGAAGATCTTTTTAAACAAAATGTTCGCTTCTGAACACATCACTGCGATTCATCATTCCGAAGAATACACTTCACGAACAGGGGGAATTTTGTAAAATAAACGATTGCAGTTTTAAACATTGCAATGCCAATTGCCATTTGAAAGAAAAGTTAAACAAATCAAAATAAACAAAGACAGCAAAGCTATATTATTTGCTTGGCTGAGTTCAAATCTATTTTTATAATGAATTTTATTTTTTTACAGAAAATTGTGTTATATTTATGTTTGAAACAACAATATCTTGTTTTACAAAATTCCCTCTTGTTAATTTCACGCCATTCAATGCAGCCAAGTGAACAGAATAAACAAAACAGCAAATTTTGCTCTTTATATTTATTTTGATCACACTCATTGGTGTGAATTCTGAATCTTTTGTGTCTTTCTCCGGTGAATTTCCCGGTAGAAAAAAGCGTCGAAATTTTGTTCTCGGACAGTTTCAACATTTCCCCGTCAAATAAACTGAGTACTCCACCAGAAATATGAAGAAAGCCTGCAATTCCCAGCCCAGATAAGCATACCATGATGAATGAAAAAGAAGGAAAATCTTCCCCATTTAGACGGGGTGTATAAACGTGCCATAATCTTACCTGGAAGAATTGCTGAACAAACTTTGACAACGGAAAATTATCAATATCAGAAGGCAAGCCACTCTTGACGTAATCATTTTCGATAACCTTGTCAACTTTCATCAAATTGTATTCTTGGTGTACGGGTTCCCATGCTTAAAAAAATAATCAAAAATTTTAATTTAGTAAGCAAAGATTTTCAAGCAGTTTAATTTTATGTGTAAAAGAAGCTGTTGAGTGGCGTTCTCATTTGAAATAAATTAGTTCCAAAATCCTATTTGGTAAGACTTTGTATTTAGAATATGTATTTTTTAATTACACAAGATAATTTATGTACCGTACATATAATATAATCGTTTCTCTGGTAAACTTTTAACGAATGTGTATAAATATTGATAAATGAAATATGTGCGATTTTTTAGACTTTTTTAATTGTAAATCGTGCAAATAAAATTATGTGTATAGAAAATAATGAGATTGTCCACCACACAGAAACCGTAACAATTTTCATATCCGGGGTCCAAAAGCCATTTTGAAAAAAAAATGGCGTCGTGTTAGATGAAATTATTATTTTACTTTTGCAAGGACTTAAGCCTAAGCTAGGATTTAAGCCTATACGTGTATAATGTAATGTAATGTACCCTCCTCCTTAACGATAATACCACGTGATACATCATTCACATACTCGTTCCCAGATCTTAATAGTACCAACCTTGTTTGGAAAATATCCCAGCGATAGGAATTGATGAAATGAGAAATAATAGTTGTAAATTTCGTTCCTGTAAAGTTTTTTTAAAAAACGTATATTTTATATAAATGAATTATATTTGTCATATATGTAGAGATGGTGTGTCATAATCTCAAGAATGATCGATCTAACACCGACCAAGAATGCAAGAGACATCTTTTAACCAGAACCAAACAATTTTCAGTAATCAGTGTCTGGCGCAAGCAAACGATACCGGATAACTGCTTGACCGGGCAAATATTTGCACAAATGGGTGGTACGATTATGAACATACCTGCTAAATATTCAGGTCTTGACAATTACGAAATAACTTTTAAAAATTTTGCAGCATTGAAATTAATGAAAAACATAATCGCGAATAGCTTTGTTTTCCTGCCCCTGGAATATTCTGTTTTACGAAAATTTCCATGATCCGAAAATCGAGCGTTTATGCGAGCCCGGGTTGGCTCTATCTCGGCTAAGTGAGACCTCCCTTGTTTGTGAAATTATGTTCAAAGCCCTGTAATTGAAAATCTAGCGTTTATGCGAGCCCGGGCTGGCTCTATCTCGACTATGTGAGACCTCCCTTGTTTGTGAAATTATGTTCAAAACCCTGTAATTGAAAATCGAGCGTTTATGCGAGCCCGGGCTGGCTCTATCTCGGCTAAATGAGATCTCCCTTGTTTGCGAAATTATGTTCAAAACCCTGTAATTAAAAATCGAGCGTTTATGCGAGCCCGGGCTGGCTCTATCTCGACTATGTGAGATCTCCCTTGTTTGCCAAATTATGTTCAAAACCCTGTAATTGAAAATCGAGCGTTTATGCGAGCCCGGGTTGGCTCTATCTCGGCTAAGTGAGATCTCCCTTGTTTGTGAAATTATGTTCAAAACCCTGTAATTGAAAATCGAGCGTTCACGAGACCTGGCCAACAACAGCGAGATGAGACCTCAGCTACGCCTTGGTGAGATCTCACATAGCAGAGACAGAAATTAATCAAATAAACAATGCATCTCAGGCTGATTTTCACATTTTTCTTTGCCCCGGGCTGGCTTTCGAAATCAAACTCCAACGCATGCGTTTTATGCACATTTTCGTTCAAGCGACTTGGAAATTTAACGCCAAACCAAGCCGCGGGCAATTTCTCTCCTGTAAGCGTGGTCGATGAAAAACACCCCTACCTAGCTGAGATTAAGCCAGCCCGGGATCATATAAAGCCAGCCCGGGATCATATAAACACACCTTTGGTCAGATAATAGAAATTGTAATTTAGACCAATGTATGTTAACCTGCCGCAAACTTATGTCAGTAAAATGTTGCTTCTGGTTTAGTCAAATAGTTCTTTGTGAAAAAGTGACCAAGAACGGTGATTGATACAACACAATCGTTTTCAAACACTGTTACATCGCCTTCGATGATATCATTTCAAACTTAATCTACAGGTCCAATGGCGTCGTGTTCTTTATACAACAAACTACCTGCCAAACCACCATGCCTCATGAATGAAAATTGTTGTAAACACTGAAGGTAACTTTTGTGTTAGTCATGCTTTTGTTTATTCTGAAAGCAAGTTATGAATCGAGTGCGAATTCAACGTGAAAACATCATTAAAAACCAACGAGAACAATCCACGAATAGGACTTGCTCACTTGCTGTGTTTTAATTTCGTTTCACAAAAACCTGGCAATTTTCGTGGAAGTTTTTCAAAAGAAAATTAGATGATTTGTTATTTAATTTTTAATTTAGGAAAGCAGGATTCGTCTCATTAAATTCTGTAAATTTGCATTTGAGAACAATGAAATTAATCTTTTTGATAACTTTTTGAATCTGAAAATCTGGAAAACAAGTTTCTTATTTTAAAAACAATGTACGCGAGTGAGGGGGTTAGGGTAGAAACGTTTTGACGATACTGCTATCACGATACAATATTTTATGGTCAGAAGAGAATAGGAATTGCTTTTAAAAGATTATCATTTTCTCATCTTGTGAAAAATCCAATTTAGATCTTTCATTTAGAAAAAACTGGTGGTGTCAGATGCTTCGTCGTTTTTAATTGCTCATTGCTACTACTCACGTAAAAAAAATTAATACTTTCCTAAACTCTCTAACATAAGTGCAGATAGTTCAGTTTGTCCTTGCTATATTGGTATCTTTTAAAGTTTATTTGAAACACCTACGTGAAAGTTTGATTCTTGAGAGAGAACTGCGATATACTTATATTGAAGAAAACTGCGATAAAATAATAGGGTAAGTAAATTAGCTGTCAATAGTCTCTGTTTTCCAGTGCAAATTTCAACGCAGAAATTGGTTTGTTTATAGCCACGTGTAGTATCGCACTTTTAGGATTTGACTAGTCTAGAAAAGATGGGTGAAGGGAATAATTTTTAATAAATTCCATTAGCATGTTTTAAACAAAATTTCCAGTACTGAAATTAAAAACAGGGATTTAATCATAGGGGCTCGTGGGGGCTCAGCACCCCTTGCTGATAGCAGTAATTAATTTTTGCTCCTTAATATTGTTTTGGGGTTAGTTTATATGAGAGCCCCCCCCCTTGTTATTTTAGTGTCACTATATACCTACATACTGATTAAAGAAAAAACATACAACACTGAAAGCTTTCAAAGAAACTTTCAGCACTGACAACAAGCCGTACTTTCTTAGAAACAAAAGTTTTTAAAAAAAGTAAAGAAAAAACACTCACTCAGCTGGTTTGAAAAAACAACAGCTAACTCCGTAGGAATCTCCAAGTGGGTCACGTCAATGCTGGCTTTTCTCTCCAATTGCAACATTTTGTTACCCTGCAGTTAAACGCATTCAGCATAACAACACATATCGGTGGTAAATATCCTTTCCTACGACTTTTAATACAAAGTATCTACAAAGTATTGCCTCTGTTCGTACAAAATTATCTGTTCTAGCAATTTAATTAACTGCAATTTCAGCAACGTTAATCCGCTTCAAAATCACAACCAGAATCACAATAGCAAAAACGCTTTCTGAAATATGGCGTCCTATGTTAATCACAAACACTCTGTTCTAGCAATTTAAATCCTTGCAACGTTAAATCCGCTTCAATACCGCAACTAAAATCATATGAGCAAGAACGCTTTCTGAAATGTTCGTAGCTATCACAATATTTACTGCAAGATATGTGACATTAATTAAACATGACTAAAAGTATAAAGCAGGTCTTTTTCAATGACTAACTTCTGCTTGAAAACGGTTTTAATAATTCACGAGAAAATTCCTGTTCCCAGTTGTCCATCATAAAAAAACGCAATAAGATGAATGGCAATAATGACACCTTAACAATACATACTCCAACTTTCAAGGCTGTTAAAAGATTTAAAGGCCCTATAAATAAAAAATTGGCGGCCCTTAGTACATTAATAAAGTTTCAGATATTTAGGTTCTGTAAGCCCCAAAATGTGAAATGTGTTTCAATTCTCGGTCCAAATTTCTCTGAATAAAAAGATGTACAATTGTAATGTAAAATCTTAAGGCAGCTTATCGGCTGAGAGTAGATTGGCTCCACCATTTAATATTACTGCCAATTGTTGATTTTACTACTTCCGATTCAATGGTCCCCGGGATATTTCAGAAAATCAAATACATGGGCTTTTACCTTGCTTTTCTAAGAGCCTCATTCACATGCGAGTTAAACCAGCTTAAACTAATCCAGGTTATTGAATGCTGTATTCTAATTGGTGAATCCATCAGATCAAATGCATTTGATTGGTAGACATTTAATCTGGCTTATATGAAGGTGGTTTAAATGTGTCAGTGTGAAAGCGGTATAATTATATGAGAAAATCGCCAAGCAACAAGTTTTGGGTAGCTCAAAAAACGGGCAAAAAAATAGGTGTCAATATTCGATCCGAAAAAACTAAACTCCATAGTCTGATGAGATTCTAATAATGAAATTCCTAAAATCCTATAATATCGTTTGGAGAACAAAGTTGTTCCTTGTATGACTATAATAAAGGAGTTTACAAAATGATGAATTTTATCAAATTTGCTACTGTTTTGGCATGTCCTTTGACTTTAAGAGCTTTCAGTGTTGCTATCTCAAACAAATTTGTATTCCCAGTGAGGGTCCGAAATAACGGGGTTCAACTGCAGTTTAAACAAAACATGAATTGATCAGTGTGGAAAGCAAATCCCCAAAGGAATCCTTGAGGTTGCTTCTTTGTTACACAAAAGTCACAAAAGGCAACGCAATGCCCGCTTACAAAAAGATAATTTGCGCACTATCAAAAGTGTTTACACTTCCCAAAGGTTGAAGAAAAAGTATTACAAATTAAATACTAACAAATGAAGAATTATACCAGGTGCCCCAAAAACATTTACCCTTGGTTTTATAATTGTGACAGTGCGACCGTTAGTTTGTAACCTTTTTGTGATCAAGGAAGGCGGTACATTTTGAAGCCGATATTTTTTTTGGATTCACGACACGAAAGGTTGTAGCAGCCCTCTATGCAAAATAATTGTGGTCAGATATACCAGAAAGAATCTAGTTAGACGATATGATCTAAGGAAAATAAAGCGCCTAGTGTGACCACAGCCATTTTTGTATGCTAATTAAATCTTTATGGTTTCCCGAATACCAAAATTGATTGGTTTCCTTCTTAAAATTTTGATTCTAACCAAAAAATCAAAAAATAGGAAAACATTTCTCAAGGAAAGGTTGTAATATCCAAACACGTGTTACAAACCTCGTTGAAACTCTGTATACTGCGAAGTGTTGTTTTGGGGGCATCAGCTTGACTCTTTTCTTGCAACTGTTGTTGGAAATGCGACATGAATTAATAATGAGAAAAGTTTTATTTGTGTTTTTGGTGAACGTGCATAAGCATAACAATTTCTTAAAATAAAACATTAAATACTGAGCATAACAATGCGGCTTATCACTCCAAAGAATAAATGTCACGCCTTTCAATGCAGCCAAGCAAATTGCAATTAAACTTTTGATCGATCTGTTAATCTTGAACTAATTGATTGCATTCATAGGCGAGAAATCTATTACACGTATTTTGTGTTATAGTAAACCACTTGTAAGAAACCGTAGGCTTAATTTTTTTTAAATAAGAAATCGTGTTACCTGAATTGTAAGTTGCAGTTTTAATTTAGTTCGAATTTTCGGATGTTTGATTTTCGGAAAAAACAAAACAGATCTACATTATTGTTTTAAAAATCATTATGAACGGTCAGGGACGCACATTAGGGGGTGTGGTGGGTGCTACGCCCCCAATATTTACCAAATCGGTCCATGTTTAAAAATAAGTCGGTCCCTGAAAATTTGGGGTCGCTTTTTGGTATGG
>JAYJMH010079528.1:0-32773 GCA_036873815.1 Phacellophora camtschatica | reverse complement strand
AGTTATGTTGGGTCCACAAAAACCACATTTGCAATGTCAGAGGAATGCAGTCTTAGAATTAAACTTTGATTAGCATTGAAACCACAAAAGTGTGCGTATTAACTATGTGGTCAAGTGGGTCGGATTTGATCTGAGTAAGTACTTTTCCCGCTAATTTTCAAAAACAAGGTATTTTTATTTGAAAACTTAAAATTTCATGAAAAACAATGTTAATTGTGGAATTAAATTATCAAAATATGATACAAACAAAAAATCCATTTTTTTTCGTCTGAAGGGGTACAGTAACCTTAAAGAGCCCACCCACTATTATATGGCCACACGTGAAAGAAAATTGGCACTTTGAGGCTTTTTAAGTGTGACCCAAGTCATGCCGGCATAATAATAATAAACATCTTTCATATTTATACATGTTAATTTGTTGAGTAAGTAAATTACTGTTATCAATGAAAGACCTGTAAGCTACTAAGTAGAAGTTAATGTTTACGAGAATAAAAATTGAAAATTTACAAGGATAAAAGTTGAATATTACAAGGTTAAAAATTAAAATTGAAAAATGGCTAAAAATCTAAGTTTGTGTCCTTGCTGGATGCTTTGAATTTCAAAAGTGACGTTTCATTTTAATATTCTAGTGAAGTTATCAGGCGAATTGTTAAAAATCTTTGCTCCTTGGAACGAAAAGGTTTTACGTCCAGTTTCTGTCCTAACTTTTGCAATGACTACGCTTTTGGTTTTTTTGCGAGTATTCATGTTAAGACTTTTCCTTGTGAAACAATTTTCTAACGCTTTTGGTGCTATACCGTTCAAGCATTTAAAAACTTCTAAGGCACATAGTCTGTTTCAAATGAAATGATTTATTCGGGGGAGCTTGACATCACTTTTTCTATTCCCATTGATAACACGTATTGCTCGATCTTGAAAGGTTTCAAATCTTTGTTTCTTCGACTGGGTCATGCCAACAAATTGGAACAGTAAAGCATGACAGGAAGGATCATCACTTTGTAGATGGTTTCTGCCGTGTGTGGATTGATGTTCTATCGTACTCGTGATAGAAACCTAATTATTGATGAAATCTTTTTAAATGTCTTCTCTAAATGTTCATTGAAATTAAGATTTTTATCAAATTTCACACCTAAATATTCATAGTTTTTTGATCAAGTAATACTTTGTTCGTTCATTTTGATTTCTAATGGCTTTGATTTCGATGTTCTCTGATGCGTACCGAGTAGGACACATTCGGTCTTTGTTCTTTTCAAATTAACGACCAAGTTATTTATTGCAAGCCACTCAGCAATTTGATCAATGTCAGTATTTAATTGGCTTTCGATATTTTCATTACTTTTGTCCGCAAAGTAAATGACTGCATCATCAGCATATAAGATGATTTCACAATGGTTTAGCTAAATGTCAATATCATTAATTAGCAGAATAAACAATAATGGTCCTAAAATAGATCCTTGGGGGACTCCACAGGACACAGATTGAGTTTCAGACTTCACTCCATCAAATTGAACAAACTGTTTTCTGTCAAACAAATAGTTTTCAAATCATTTCAGTTCTTCACGATTGATTCTATACAGGAGTAGCTTTGAAAATACTCTCGAATGATCTACTGTATCATATGCTTTCCTGAGGTCCACAAAAACTGCGCCCGTTAATAGTCCTCTATCCATTCCTTGTCTTATAAAATCAGAAAAGAGGGTCACTGCATGTTGCGTTGATGACTTATTTCTAAAACCAAACTGCCTTTGCGAGAGAAGTTCATGTTCTTCTAAATAGCTGTAAACTTGCTTGTAAACCACACGTTCGAACACTTTAGACAGAACAGTAAGATGTAAGGAAGTTTTAACAAAATACTGAACCCTAAGCCAAACAAGCATTTATTTTGGGCTCTATAGCCAACGAGTAAGTATTCTGGTTTATTTTTTCATTTTCAAAAGTTTTTACTGGTGTATTAAAATATGTATATGTAAAATATTCAAAATATCATTCTTATTTTTGCTAATGTTATGGCATGCACTTTTTAATATTATATTTTGTTTTCTATGGATCGAGAAATTTTTTATCGTAATATCTCGTTGCAGAGAGAGTGCCGAGGCGATGCTTCAATATGCTGTGCCAAATCGGAGAGCGTGAGGTCACTGTGCGGCGCTTCCAACCAAATATGCAGGCACTTTTACGATAGTGCTCCGAGTGGCAGCTATGGAACAATGACTTTCTTTGCACAGGCTATTCTGAATAAAATTCACATTGGTGATCCTAGTGAGTCTTGTAAAGTAAGCTGACTAAACCATCTGAGTAAATAACATGCTAGAATAAATTTGCATGTTGACATGCTTAGTATGGATTCAGCATGATGCCAATCCTTTTCGTCGATATTAGGGCTTGAAAAAAGTTTACATATTTCTCACCTCCCACGGAATATGTGCTTCCAAATCTCATTAGAATTACGAAACTACCTCGTTTAGCGCTAGTTTATGCTCGTCTGTGTGTGGCAATATCTGTGTGGCAATATTCAATGCACCATTCTTCATCATTATCGTTATTTTTGTTAATATATTTTATCATGTACGCATACAATGAAACATTCAGCTAAATTGCAGGTAACATAAATTCTTTAGGATTTAAAAAACTGATTCTGTTAGGGGGTGTGTGTAGCTTTTGACGCTGGATCTTACAGTGGAACTTTTTGGGATCGTTAAAACGAGGCTTCAGGAGTTCCATTATCGAAGTACGAATCCGCCAATGCTCGAAGTTTGAATTACGATTACGAGGCGAAAAATTCAAGTCCAAAAATGTTCCTGTTCTTTTATGAGTCGTAGTATAGCTTGTATAGCTACGACGATTGTAATTCGTCTAAAAGGAACCTACACACATAAGAACCTTCTGGCCGAAATTTTTTTTTTTTTTACAAAAATGAGTTTAGTTGATGGAAGAATTTTTAGATGTTTTGAGTGCCAAATGTTTGTTGTCATTTAGTCAACTCCCTCTTTCTTTATGTTTCTACTATATCATACATTTTTAGCGAATTTAAGCTCAGTCTACTTCAATAAATGTAGATTTATGAGAAAATATACTTTTTTGCGAGAGACAAAAATATATTGCTCATTGTTGATCCAAGTCTTTTGTAAATTTTTGTTTATTTATGCTTCATTTGTGGAGCGAACAGATCTTGACTATGACATAATTTTCAATGCTTGCCACGCTCTTTTTAAAGTCTTACAATAAAACCCTATTAATAGTTGCAATTTTATTCGTTCAAAATGTTAACAATATATATAAAGCAAAGGTCACTGTAAAGTTTTTAATTTCTTTGATAAAAGCGTTTGTCAGCAGTAGCATTGGAAAAAGCAATGACTTGGGCCAAAATCCCCCACCTTCGTGAGTTATATGGCTAAACTATAATAACTATGCTTCACATGATGAGAATCAGTACTAGATACTCGACGAATGCGGGCTATCCCAGATATATGACGAATACTATTTGTTTTTAAAATCCCCAATTAAAACTTTTTTTTTAAAACGAGATGTAAAATAAAATTTACAATTGTTATTTGTCATATGTCTGGGGATAGCCCGTTTCCGTTTAGACTTTACGATCTAGTGGTGACCACTCTGAAAACCCATTGCTAACAATAATCCTTTGCGTTCCAAATTAAAATTAAAAAGTTGCAAGCAATCGCAATTTCGGTGATGAGATTCCTGTGATGAGCTATCTACTGAAACTTTTTGCCTGCCCTACTCGCGCAGTTAAAGCCATATTTGCTTTACAATCAGGTCTCTTTATAGAGAAAACCCTATGTCTGCAATAAAATGTTGCATTCTTTTTTTCCATCACTGCATTTAACTTCTTTCGTTTGCTTCGGTGTCATATATAATCTTCATATCACACGAAAGTCGATGTTCAGGTAGCCTTTGACGAATTGGGTCTGCGAAGATCCGCAAAGCATCAATTTTAGCAATTGGTCTTTAACCCTATTCTGACCGGAGTGCTTTAAGAAGAAAGATTCTAGGAAGCTGAGACTTATTGAATCATGAAATATATAATTGATGTGTGCAAAACAATTAAGGCGAAAAACATTCTATTATCGCTATTTATTTGCTTACTTTGTCCCCAATTGTTTCCGTTACTGGAATTCAATAAATTTTGATGCATGACGTCATGAAATATATAACTAATATGTGCAGAACAATAAGACGAAGAACACTATATTATCTCAGTACATTTGAAGCATTTAAGCTATTGCAGACGTCTATAAATAGTGTCTTTTTGCAAATACAATGGAGCGTCGATTCTGTCATACGTCATTGTGACGTCACGCCCATTGAAGTGATATTTCAAATTGCCAACATTGAAATTCGTGATCTCAATTAAATTCTCTATTGATCCATACCAAAATTATAAAATTAACAAAAAATATTCTCGGGAGCTCATTTGTCGACATTAGGACACTGACTACCAGTATTATATGGCTTTCATAAAAGGGAAAATTACCAAGCAGATTACCAAGGTTTGTATGCGCTTTTTGGTATTATCACCTGACTTTGGGTATTGTACTGCACACTTCGATTTCATTGCAATGCACATCAAACAATTTGTATTGGTGAATACCTTCATTTGATAGATTTAAGGTCTATGAAATGCTGACGTCAGCAAATTGAGTTGAGGTCATAGATTTTGATGACGTCATATTTCTTACGAATTATCGAAAAATTGCAAATTATGGTATAATTATGTTCCCAGTATGAAACCTCGAGTCTTTATTGAATTTCAACTTTGTATCTTCTTTAAAAGTTTTTAATAGAAGTGGACTCCATATTGATTAATTTCAAAGCCATTTTTAGGACAAAGAAGGATCACTGAACACATGTACCAAGTTGCAACATCGTATCTTTAGTAGTTGTGGAAATAACTAGGGGACGGAAAACGCCTCCCCCCATTAAAAATTATCAAAACAATGGACTGGTCAGAGTAGGGTTAAACAGAGTATCGAGTTCTCGTTGAAAACTAGTTGTCAAATATTGTATATTTACTTATATTACAGCGACTGTCTGTCATTGTTTTTCTATTCGAACTTTAATTAATTTGACCTTTAAATGACATATTTATTGACTGTGTTTGTTTATTTGTGATGAATAGAGCAGTTAAATTTATGAGTATTAAGCAGTAATATTACAGTAATTATACGTTAGTTTTGAAACATCATTTTAAACCAAAAACTGATACGCAATGCTTTTGACACCATTTGTTGTCTACGGGCCGAGAGCTGAAAACAGGGGTTGTTGGTACCACTTGAGGTGAATGTCATTGGTTGTTAGAGGGGCCTATAGTAGGTGCCCCAAAGCTGCAATCTGCAGCAAACTGTATCGAAAGGCCTCGGTCGCAATGATAAAATTCTCTTTCACGTGCAGTATAGCAAAAGTGTTTTCACATTAACCAAACACTTAGATATCCATTCTAATACTTGTTAAAAGCACAAAATACTTGCTAATACTTATATAAAATTTTAACTATTTTACCCCTGTGTTTGAAGAACTCTCAGATAAGTTATTTGTAAAGCATAATAATCATCATCATAACATGTATCCATTGTAGTTATTCCCGACATATCTAATATAATATTTAACTAATAATCAGCTTTTATCAACGTTTGTGTGCGAAAACGGAAACGCATTTGCAGCAGGTAAATAGAACGTGCAACTCGGAGGAACCCGGGAATGCGAGGGACGCGGGCCTCAATTTATTGGGTACCTATTACTACCGATGAGAGACTCGGGTCTCATCGCAGAACATGTAATACCTGTACCTTGCAGGGGACTCCTAAAAATTGTTGGGAGGGACCCGGCTTCGACTCGAATCTCTTAAACAAGAGGCGCGGACCTGGTTTTCGTGAAAAGTTTAGAGGGCCCTCACTCGAAACATTAAAATCGAGAGACGTTGGCCTCTCTGCAAAGTTTGTGTTCAAAATTTTGAATTTTTGTTAAATATATTGTTTTTTGGTTATTCCGAGTTTGTGAAATGAAGTCTAAAACACTTTCCGCCCACTAATTAAGCTCCGCAACTCCCCACAAACGAAAAAACCTGTATATGGTACTATGCGCAGCCCAATCACAAGCAGTGATGGCACTTCTGTCATAACGTAATATGTTTTTGCTGGAAGTAACTAAACCCACCAGTTGTCTGGAAACATCATGGAAAAATATTTCATGAATTTCAATGTTTTGTTTAAAACATTCAGATCTCAGATCTTGTCTATCTTCCCATTGTTGGAATTAGCCATTGAGGAATTTCGGCCACAGTAGCGCAGCGGTCTCTCTGCGAAAGCTATGACTGGCAAACTCTCGTGGGGAAAGGCCAGTTCGAGTATGAAGATTTCACTTCTCAGCATTATCTTCCCTGAAACCCAATTTTTTGCTTGGCTCTTCGTGCCAGGTTTTCCTCAGGGGAGATGAGATATTCCCAAGTGAATGAAGCACCAAAGTTCTGTTTTGTAATATTCTAAAGTACACTCGTTGAAATAAGAGCCAGAACTGACCAGCTATAAACATATAGTATTAGCCTTATGACCAACCAAATTTTTATTTTGTTTGTAAATAGAACTGTTCATGCTATATTGACAAATGCAATTGAATAGAAGTTAATTTCTTCAAGAATTTCTTTAAGAACAGCAAATTAGGGTACCAACAGGGGCGTTGTACCCCCTCCCCAAATACTTTATCTGTCGGCAGAAACGAAATTTTTGTCGGCAAATTAAGATAAATTTTAAAAATCTAATTGTTTAAAATTTTAGATTTGCTGAAAAACACTTTCTGTCATTAGAATCCAAATACAGGCTCGATAGCCATTCCAGCAATTTAAAATTTTAAAGTTTTGCTAAACCTTTATGTCAGATGTTTGATCTACCTTGAAATGAAGGTCAATCATCGATATAAAACATATATTGGAGTCGTTCTAAGCCAATCTGAAGGGCGTGGTCACAAAGAATCTCCCGGTGGAGTACCCCCGGACCCCCCAAACATTTCACTGGCTCCCCTGGCCTAGGTTCCATAGCCCCCATGTCGGAAGACATAGCATCTTAAAATAACACCCAACATTACAAGCTACAAAAATTCTATTTGCCGACTGGCGTTGTGTTAGGGCAGCGTTGAAGATCCGGCCACGTGATAGTGCGGTTCTTTTTTTAGTAACCACGCCCTTTTTGTTGGCAAATTCTGAAGCTGTACCACCAAAAATATTATTCAGTTTAGCCCCTGCAAGCTTTATAACGTTTACCATCAAATATCACAATTGTCAATTTTGGAAAGTTTGGTTTCGTAGCTTCACGTTCCCGTCCTTGATCGTAAAGTCTCGAAAAAGCTGGGAGCTTGCCAATGAATCATACTGTTCAGTGGTGGCACTAGGGGCTACAGCCCTCCATCGGAGGAGGTAAGCCCCCGTTGGAGAAATATAGTAATTTGTAGGAGTCAACAAAAGTATTGAAAATCGAATCATGCTTATCCAATGTCGAATATCGAATTAATTCAAATTAAATTTGTCTTTGTGCTATGGTTAAAGCCAATATGAAGGGCGTGGTCACAGGCAATTTTCTTCCGAGTATACTATTTTTGCATCGCTTCACTCGCTTACCCGCTTTAAAACCCCTATCAGAAGTCTCAGGCCCTTCGTTGGAAAAATTCTAGCGCCACCCCTGCGGCTGGCCAATTCTCATTGTCTTGTGACTATGTTGAAAATGCTGAATCAAAATGTAAAATAAACTTGGAATCAAGCACCACAAATTCTTTTAAAATAAGTTAAACATCAATTTGAAAACTTACAGATTGTCACATTCTAAACAGCTCACCAAATAGTTCTTGGGCACAGTAAAAACTTAAACAAACTGTACATTTGGAGACGGCAATGATAAAGACAGATAAAGACGACCATGAGAAAGTTTTCAGTATCCAAAAACTAAACGTTTGAGCCAATTATCAGCCTTGAGTTCCTTATGAAAATAATCATCATTAAAAAAAACCGTGCGCAATGAAATTATGGACATCTAAAGGATGTAATAGAGACAAACTAGGCTACACCTAAAGTAACGAATACATATTGTTAGTGTACGTTTTCAATTCCCCCAGTTTGTAACGACGCAAACGTTTAAGCAGCGGTGCGAAAATTATTTTGTGAAAATAGCAAGCATAGCTACGTCTAATAATAGTAAGCAAGCCATCTCTCGAAACTTTCGCGGGATAGGCACGTTAAATACTTAATTACTTAAAGATTAGCCTCCTTGCAGATTCGATTCTTTTCTTTCGGGGGGATTTACTGGTTTGTCGGAAAGGCTGAGATGCTGGGGTATTATCTTATTATCTTATTATAGAATGCAGAACAATTCGTGTACCATGCATTTCAATTGAAAACTTTGCTGAACTGCATTAAAATCAGAAAATATCTGACCACAAACAGGTTTCAACACAAAAACACAGCAAGATAAACTTCATTATCATTTTCATTATCATTTTCTAGCATACACGATCATTTTCAATAATAATTCCATTATTTCGTTGCATTTGCCAACTTGCTGCACAAGCATCATGTATTGGTCTATGTTAAGATTTCTGTCTTAATTATGCGTCTTAATTAGGCGCTGATTCTACAGATTATTTCGTGAAGCCAAGTAAAACTTAAAAAAAACAGATCCATTGTGAATTGTTACATCATTGATTAATATCATTCATAGCTCCTCGTATCTAAACTCTAACTCAACGTTTTACGATCTGAATCTCATAATAATTGCATTCATCATTCAGGGAATGCAAACAGGGCATGCTCAGTGTTGCCACTACCAACACGAGAATGTTCTGAATAAAAATGTGATTACAAATAGCTGGGTGTATTGTAATTGTACTCTAAAAATAGAATTGAATTGAATTCAACAGCCGCAAGCACAATATAGATATCTCGTTCACACTGGGGAAAGTGTATTATGTGTGTTCAAGTTCATGTTTATGACATTTTGCGTATGTTATTGCCAACGCACATTGTTTTCATTATACCACACATATCTAGCCTTTGCGCACATCAAGTATTTATATGGACGCATGCTATCAGCGGTTGGAGCACAGGAGGCCCAGTCGCGGAATATTTTCTGAAAAAATTGAATGGTTGATTGTTTAGCTCTGCGTCATTCCTTCCACCCAACTCAGGTACTCATCATGTCGCTATGACAATTTTGTAAATAGAGCAGAAAGAATAAATAATAACAAAATAAAATGATTAAAATAAGAAAGGAGTTATGTCCACTCCGCGTCTTACCCTAGCACAGCCATACGAAACAAGTCACCAGGTCGTAAAGTATTTGTGCATCCGATACTATCCGATGGTGTAGTTATTTTGTTGAGTAAGTTTGTAGCCTGTTTTGTACAGGTTTCAGAGTTTTTTGTCAGCAACACAGGCAAACTAAGTTTGCAGGAATTTTTAAAAAACTCGTCAGTCGATTGCCCATGGGGAATAATTCGGGCCATTGTTATCGATATATCCCTTTTCCATGGGTGGCCCCGCAGGTTGGCGTCCCAACTAGCTGTCACATATTTTTAGCTGCAATTTTTAGATGCAATTTTAGTAGTACACTGACACCCTCGTGTGATTTCAATTTAATAATCTGTCTCGCACCAAAAGGTCCCCGATGTTGTTGTTTCTCTTCAGAGCCAGAAATAGGTTCTCTTTCGACATCTGCTTTAGTTCCACATCTTTTTCAGCGAGTTTCCAGTTATCTTTCAACAAACAATTTATTTATTTTTAAGGTTAGTTCAGCGAAAAGGATGACTAATGATATTTTCGTATTTTTGTTGATTTTCGATTTGTTTGCACTCCAAAACGCAACATTATTGGTTGTGTTTGTGATGAATATAATAAGGAATGTTTAGCTAAATAGAAGCTCTGACCAAATCTTTTAACAAGAACTGACAAGAACTATAATAAATTGCGTTGAAGAAGTAAGAGGAGCCTAAATTGAGCTATCCTAGGGTGCCAAGACTTTTTTCAACATTTCTAATCTCACTTCATGGCCTGAAAGGGGTCATTGTTTGGGTTTCAAAGCAATCCCTTTAAAATCTACCCCCTCCCCCCTCAATGTACGTGCCATCCCGTGATCCATCGCCCGGAAGTCTCGTGGTATTCGCAAGAAGTGGTCCAACAAGATGGAAAACTCTACCCCACCCTCCACCCCTTCTAACTTTCTCTTGGCCCATCTTTTTGCATTCCCTCTTCTGACATTGACTTATTTGTCAGAGTGACAGGTGCATTGCTGTAGTAATGCCAGGTTTGTTTCAACCCCTCTGCCAATCACCGACATAAATGATTGTCTTTCTGCAGGCTCTAGGTGGTGCACTATATGCCCGTTACCTAACGGCTATCAAAGAACTAACAAAACAAAGAATAACTCTGTAAATAGCAGTAATTGGAGTCGTATAATACATACCGTGTGTCCCAAAAAATGGCTACAGATTTGATTCAGTCTGAAGAGGCAAAAATTACCTGATGTGCTACGAAATCTTTTTGACGTTATTCGTTTATTGTTAACTTAATCAAAAATACCTTGTTTGACATTTTTGGTGCCTTCTAAGTTGGGATATTAATTTTCGAAGTTGAAATTGGGCGTCTCTCTCAAACCAGAGCTTTGGAAGAATATTAATCAAGAATATGAATTATGAATATGAATTATGAATATGAAAAGTACAACAATATGAATCTACATCAAAGAATGTACTTGTGATTCTCTATGTAAAACTTTAATTGCGTGCAATCAACAGCATTGAAATAGTTGGTTAATTGATTCATCAATAATATTGATGCTAAGCACGTTTCATAGCTATATTCCGCGACTGGGCCTCCTATGGTTGGACCTTAATCATTAGTTAATAGAGTTAATAGTTTCTAAAGGCTATCGTCATAATCCATAATCATCTGCATTACATATTGTTTGTAATGACTGAACTAACGAGCATTACACATGTTTGTATGTGTAAGAAGTTAGAGACGTGGATAGATTGTTAGAATAAAATACGCTAGGTTTTGTATCAGACTTAGACACAAATTAAATAAAAAGTAGATACAGACGAATTTAATTTTATGGAGAATTTACACAAACCAAAGTCGGTATTTTCCTGTTGCGGTCGTACTTCGGAGATTGCTCCAGAAGATGCGTATTCGGACTTGTTTGCGTTTGTTGAAAAGAACTGTATTGGAGAAAATATGATTTTCCATGGGCCGTATGGGAAAGTCCCTGGTAAGTGATGGTTTAAAATTTAATTTTTTATGCTTTTCGTTCATTTCAATAACTCATTAGAGTCACCGTTTTACATGATGCAGTCACGATGCCGGGATAAAATGGAAATGACATAAAATCGTCACGGATTGGCCTCCAATTTTCATTAAATGCTGGAATAGCCTGCGTACCGAGTCGACTGGTTCCTTTCAGAAGAATTTCTAAATTTCTGAACGAATAAACGGGATCTTTTATTTCAATATTTCCACGACACGCGTTAATTTATTGTGACAAATGGCATACTGTCGTCAGGGTCTATATCGATCTTAGTTTAAAAATTGATTAGAAATCAAAGTCAGTTTACATTCGATGCAGGTTTCTGTGTTACATTATCCGAAGTGTCTTGCCCCAAGTCTGTTTATTTTCAATACAAACTGAGGATTCCTTCAACTCCTTTTCTCGGATTAAAAAGGAAATAGACTTTGGCAAGGCTATTTGAAAAGTTTTTTTTTAAGGATAATCAAATATATGGAAACAGACCCAACCAGGGGCCAAAAATGAGGTTTTTTCTTTACCAAATTATGAACGATAAACTTCTTAAGTCACTTTACGAAAGCGGAAAAGAAAACCAAATGAATCTATGCCCAAATTGAACATAAATATATGGCCAAATTTCTAAACTTCGTAGAAAAGTGTGAACACATTCTTTGTTTAGGCGAAGCAATGTTGATATTCTAGTTTATTTTCATTTATTATTTAGTATTTATTATTTCGCCACAACAATTTCGAACAAATTCCATGTCAATTTCCGGGTCAATAACCAACGAAGCATTCCCCATTTTTAATCAACAATAACTCAAACATAATTTTCATCAAGTGTCTCCGCATTTAGTTTCTCATCCTGAAAAAACGCATGGCGCATCCAAATAGCGATCATACACGTGTAAACCAGAAATCAACTTTGCTTGGCATGAGAACAAATTTAGGATAAAACGTTTGGCGCGCTTTTCCTGTAAGTTTTTTCCTGTTTTGAAGATAATTAAAATAATTTTATGACCAAATAAAGAAATTCCTTGTTGAGGCCAAATTCACAAAATTTAGCATACAAAGGTTTGGTGCTTCTTTCCAGCATGTTTTTTCCTGTTTCGAAGATAATAAAATGAGGTTTACCCTTTACCAAATTATGATAGATAAATGTCTGCAGTCATTTTACGAAACCGAAAAATAAAATAACTTTCATCATGACCAAATGAAAGTATGCCCTTATTGACCATAAAATGTTTTAATAATTATATATTTTCAGAGGCAGCAGATGCGGCTATATTGAATAAACTTATATTAAAACCTTGGAATTAGATTTACTTTGCATTTTCACGCTATTTTTGTAAGGAATTTTCACCCTTGAACTGAAGCTGCAGCTATTTCATATTTTCTTCCAAATGAGGCTTGAGTGAATAGCACGACAGCAACCAGCATACCTTGTTTATTCTTTAAGATTTTTGTCCAATCTTATCATGTTTTAATTTTATCATTTCAGTGAAGATATCTTCATATTTTCATTTTTGTTTTATTTATCTTTAGTTACCTACTGCGATTACACGGCTTCTGGAAGGTAATTTTGCAATCATTTCTCATTTCAGTATTAATTTTTGTTTACTTTTAAGACTTTGATTTTACTTTGACAGGTTATGTTAGATTACAAACATTTTTACTTCTGCTTTAACTTCCATTTTAATTGAATTTCGAAGTGCTGTGGTCCCAATTTCGAAGTGCTGTGGTCCCAAAAGATTCGATTCAGGCGAGGTTGACTCTGTTGACTGTACATTGTTTTTTTGCGTGTTGATTTGCTTTTGAGAATCAATAAGATTATGAATCGATTGATTCCTGCATACGGTAGTAGACACTGAATCATTGCGGAGAACAGCTATAAAAAACATTTCATAGTTAATGGGGTCTTCGTTATCAATTAATGGTGTCTTCGTCCACCAATTCTAAATTTTAAACTGTATATACATTTGATGACTACTTAATAGAATATATATTAACAACGAAATTGCATACCCTACAGAGCAAGGGTGTTGGCTTGCAATATTTTCGGGAAAAGGCGTTTCCCGCTGATGGAAGGGCGTGGTCTCGAAAAAGTATCCCCCGGACCCCTATCAAAAACTCTTATCAAACAAGGAAATATTCAGCAATAACTCTGTGCATAAAGAAACGAAATTTTTTTTATGACTACGCTCTGTGCTTAATGCAGAAATAAAACCTCACCCTTTTTCCCAAAAATAGGAATCTCATAGAAAATCTTAAAGGAAAATCTTACCGAAACGCAGCAACGTGATTGGCTACTACGTCAAATGTAAAGGAACCTTCTGTGATTGGTTAAAACACCATTCACCCTTGTTATTTTATTATGAGTCCAACTATGAGCAATTTCAGGTCTTGTTACTAGTCTCAGCTTAAATAAACGCAAAAACCAAGTCCAGGAATCATGTGATATAACAAATCCCGTGTTTTTATATGTTTCGTAGTTTTATTGATTGCAGAGTCTTGAAGATTTAATACATATAATTAATACGTTAAGATTTTATATCAGTAATTATTCTCTCAGGTCATTAGGTTTCATAGAAGATTACATACGAAGCGAAGTTTTGCCATGCTATGGAAACACACACACAAGTACGAGCATGACATCGCTACAAACTACTCATTTTAGAAACGAGGCTAGGTAATACCATTAATTGCAACATGTGTCAAATGTATTTCGGGGGTGGGGTGGGGCACTTGACCCTCAAAAATGCATGTATGTATGTATCTGATGTTTATACCATTCGCAGAATATTTTTTCCATTCACAGCATCGTGAATCCCATTCCCGAGTACCAAAATAAGCAAAGTTTTATTTCAAATTTTACCCCTTCAGAATTCCCTGTTAATGATTTTAAACATACTGTCGCAAAGATTTAGCTAGTTTTGTAATGGCATTTTGGTGATGTATTATGATAATACAGAAGTGTAGGATACGAATCTCTGTTATTTTTCCCCAGGGGTCAGTACCACCTAGCTCGGATAGGGGGCGTGCCCAAGGAAATCTTTAGCTGATCCAAAAATATAATGGAACGAAAACCCAAACCGAAAAAATATGAGAGCATGGCGCATGTTAAGGTGCAATTTTGCTGCCTATAACATCTTTTTATTAACATTTATATGCTGTTTCTTAATATTTTACTCAAAAATGTAAGATTTCAAATTTTTAGAGCCAAAATTATATTTTTTTAAGAAAAGTTTAAGACACGCTCCCTACCCAAGTCAGGTTGTACTGTCCCCCTCCCCCGGGGATTTTTTAACATTTTGCTTGCGCTTCACACAACTTAAAACTATTTTCTGCTTATAAAAATCCCAACAACTTTAAGAGACAGCTCGCAAAGTTTAAAAGTATTAGTGTTTAAAGAGAATGCATAATGAAATATTTGTTAAAAACTTGTTTAGCTGCTTAATTGGCATATATGGTCTATATATTTACCGACATATATTTTTATATACTATACACAATTATGCCGTTCATAAAATTTGGAAGTTGGAAATGGACAGAAAATTATAAGACACGTGATATGCTTTTGAATTAAAATTAATTTAATCAGAGAGGTCACTCTGTAGTGAATCGAGTAAACTCAGGGGTGGAGCCAATGGGAAAAAATATTTTGGAACGCCCACTTGCTAAAGAATTGTACCATTTTTAGCTAAACATAAAATCCTTTATGCCCTCCAATTTGAATTTAGAGAAGGGCACTCTATTACTCATGCAATCCTTGAGTGAATTGCTAGAAAATATCTAATCTAGCCTTGATAATAACATTGCATGCGTGGCAACTCTTCTCGATCTCTCAAAAGCCTTTGACACCGTTAACTACTCTATTTGACTCTCCAAACTACAACATTATGGATTTAGAAGAAAAATTTACGATTGGTTTGTGTCATATTTAAAGAATCGTAAACAGTTTACACAAATAAATGGTAAACAATCTTCTTTTGGTTATATAAACAAAGGTGTGCCACAAGGTTCTGTTCTTGAACCAATTCTTTTCGCCCTTTACTTAAATGATATGCTAAATGCAACAAACTTCACCCAGGACTATTCGCTGATGACACAAATCCATTCAATTTTGCTACTTCAAATGATCTTACGTATTTATTTCAAGAAACAAATGACGAACTTAAATATTTTAATAACTGGTTAAAATCAATTAAGTTTAAAATTAATACAGGAAAAACGAACTACAGTTTCTTCCAACCCTCCAAAAAAATTTAAATAGTACACTTGAAATTAGATTAGGAGAATCCTATCTTGGCATCATAATAGACAATAAACTTTCGTGGAAAAACCAAATAAAAAAAATAAAAAAGAGATTATTAAATATCTTCTTAAAATTCGTGAATATATTCCAGAACCATAGTCAATGGTGCTCTATGACTCCTTGGTTACCTCGAAAATTTCCTACTCAATTGAAGCTTATGGCGTTGCAGCCAAAAAATACATGAACCAAATACAAGTACTTCAAAATTGAATTCTAAAAATTAGAAATTTTAGGAAAAAATGATTTTTTACAGTCTCACTACATAAGGAATCAAATTGTTTGAAAATTAAGGATTTTTACGATTTCAAAATTCTAAAGCTGATGCAAATGTCTATCGTAGCAATAATAAATTACCAGAAGTTCTTAAAAGTTATTTCTTCAAGAACTCAAGCAAGCACTCCTACAAAACAAGTCAGCGAGACGACTTTCAATTCTTGAAAACCCATAAATAATGGGGTGATAAAATGCTTGCAAACAAACAAAGCAACGAACATGTGGAATGCACTTCCAGTATATTCGAAAAACTTGAAAAATCCCAAAACATTTGCTTTAACTCTAAAGAAACAAATTATAAATAACCATTAATATTTTCTACATGTGAAAATTATTTGTTAGAACTAATTATTATTTTATATTGACATTATAATTCGTCATCTGATTTTAATGTATCAATTATTAGTGTTGTTTAGCTATTATTGTTAGTAGATTAGAATTTTTGTGTATCTTATATTACTTGTTGTGCTACGTGGCTCAAGAAAGATAAGTACAGTATTCTACATTCTATAAGTACAGAGCTCCACCCATTAGTGAACTAACGGTTAGTGGTATGCAACATTTGATATAATTTAATCGAATTGCAGGGAAATTATACGCAAGTCCGTCAATGCTGGCGATGAAGACGCGGTGATATTCGTCAAAAGCGGTGTTACAGGAGCAGTAAACAAACTTATTGATGCAATGGATTTAAAACAGCCGCCTGTAAATTTTAGCTATTTTATCTTAAATACTGGTTGTTTTCGAATGAAATTTTTAGATTTTTTATATGAGGTACCCAGTGACCCAAAAAAGTCCCTACATTTGCGAAGCTGCTATGAAAGAGCTTTACATTTGGTAATTTTGGTTTTGCTTCATGTTGATGCGAGAGGCTTCAACTTAACGTTTGATACTTTGTTTGACAAAATCTACAAAATAATCCCCGAGCTATAATAAATGAAAGCTGTAATGTTGATGGCTTTCTCAATTCAATTCAATTCAACTCAATTTCAATTTATTCATAGAGCATATTTTGCAATACAACATACTCTATACGACCCCCCAGGAAAAACAGCGCTTAACGAGCCTGGGCCGTTTAACAGAACAAATCATTACACTACTCAGCAAAATTACGATATTAAAAAACTACGATAAAACTGCAAAATACGATACGCAGCTTACAATACTTACAATCACAATTACAAAATATCAAGATTAAATATAAAAGATATAAAAATCATACAAATCAGATAGATATTTATATTAAAATAGAATACAGGATTTTTACCGCACCAGCTTTGGAAGCATGAATATACAATGGCATAAGGGCGGATTTTTTGAACGAATACAGCAAGTATTATATTTTCAGGTTGTTTTTGTGAGTCCTTACGAACATCATTCAAATATTCTGCCATGGAAAGAAATTGGAGGAGAGGTAGGAAGAACGTTTTTTATTTAATATTTTTCTTAGCCATGACAGGTTAAAATGTTCCCAAAGTTTGCAGAGAAATAGTCTGTGAACAGGCTCTCTTCCGAAAACAAAACGGGGACAAATAAGCGAAGGGAAAAAGGGGGCAACAATTCTTCATAATCTGAATAAAAGGAAACATTTTTCAAACTAATAAAATTTTGTTGACCAAGCTTTGATACATGGAAAACTATTTTTCAGTGGGTATCTAAAGGCTCTCTGTTTTCATTATTTTTTCCTTGTTTATTATTTCTCATTTTATCCTGTTCGTCTTGGCTAGCAGAAATGATTCCAGAGACGTTAATTTTTTTAGGATTTTTGCATACAAATGATTGTTATCTTGGATTTTGCTATATTAAATCGACAACTATCAATTTTCTCTGAGCGCAGTTTCACCCGCTTACATTTACACGGAGATAAGGAAACACACTACATCTAGATATACGACAAATAGCAGTTTGTTCTTGAAAAGTTATTTTGAATGTGTATTTTAAAAACCAGTTATATTTATCATACATCTAGAGAGGTTTGTGCCCTCATCTCCACTATGATTTAGCACCGTAACGACCATATAAACGTATGTTTCTGACACTAATTGTGCATCGTTGATAACACAATGTATGGTATGAAAGCATTGATAACACGATGTATGTCTGTTTTTGGAATATAGCTTGCTGCTGAATAGAGTCTTTAATTTTTTATTTTTTATTTGATAGGTTATTTATGCTATGGAAGATGTTAACGGAAACGTGGACTTGCAAAACTTAGAGGAAAATCTGAAAGTAAGTCAACTAAGCTAAACTGTCAGTTACTTCGTGCAACTACTGCAAAGTAAATTTTGTTGCATTGAACACATGATGTAAATATTGGTCAATATAATGATATAATAACAATAATAATCCTTAAGCGGTTTAGACTACTGTGAAAATATATACTACAAAAACGATTTCGATTACAGAAGCTACCTTGTACCTGTAAATATCTGTAGTTTCATTATATGGAAGTTTGATTCAATGCGCACATCTAGACTTACTCTTTTGCACAATTTTGTTCAGAAAATGTTCCATTTTGAGGGATTTTACTGTGGTCAATTTCATGGAACATTACTTTACCTTTTTTAAGTTGACTGGTGGAAAAGAAAGCAAGATTTAAGACAAATGAAATTTTGATGATTTTCGTGAACATTTGTGAACATTTCTCTTGTTATCCTTTATTGATCATCCTGTTACTTCAGTTATGGGACCACGACTGATTGGCGCAATGGATTTTTGAAAATTTTTCTTAACAGTGGTAGTTGCAATGTTTATCTATCTATTAAAGTCTTCACAAAAATTTTGTAAAGCTATTATGCCTTTATCAAGCTTAAAATTAGTAGCCTGGTAATTATGACTTTTAACAGCTTTTGTATTTTACCGTAGAAATACAAAGGATCTAAGAGACCTCTCATAGGCAGTTTTTCTGCAGCATCAAATGTAACAGGCATACTTACAGATGTTAACAGGATTGCAGTTTTATTGCACAAATATGATGTCTATGCATTATTTGACTACGCAACTGCAGGTATTTATTTTAAATGATTTTTTACATTTGTATATGTTATAGCCATCGGGACCAATTATATTATCATCAATTTTCGAAAGGCTGTTTTATTTAAATTCATTGTTTAAACTTTCAATAAATTAAATAAAAATAACTAGGATTTTTGAGCTTCAAACTTCAAATTCTGAGCTTCAAAAGTTAATACCACATTTATTTTAAAGTCAATATCAAATTTCACTTCTACTAAGCGGATAATTATTTGCAAAAGTATTTAAGATTTTAGTTTTTCTTGAACTTCAGGTTTTAGAATAATAAAAATATGATTTTTATTTTGCAGCGCCTTACGTAAACATTGACATGAATCCAAAAAGACATAGGTAATTTTTTTAGATTTCGTTGTTTGTAGGACGAGTTCGCAATTATGAAAAATTCTGAACACATCTGCTCTGAATAGGTGTCATCTATTTAGCACGTACACACTGAGGGGGGAGGGGGAGGGGAGGTGTTGAGAGAAGCAAACCGACAGCGTACATCTATTATTGTTAGCTTTTTCTTTTGTTTCTTTGTGTAGAAGGAAAAGGGGAGGGGGCGGTAAAATATAGTCATTTTAATTCCCACGTACATTATTGATGCCCCCATACTGACTGAGTTTTTTAACAGTTTGTAGCGGGTTTGTAGTCAGTTATAAGTGATATGTGACTGATTGTTTCTGAAGCAAGGGATACCTTTACCAGGATGACATTTAAGAAACTTACAATATTCATAGATTGAAATTGCGTACTGATTTTCAACCAACGCTCTCAAAAGTTTTTTTATAAGGTTATAAAAATTACGTCAATTGATTAACATAACAGTTATAATTTCATTTTTTCCAGAGGTTCTTACAAAGATGCTGTTTTCATTTCCACTCATAAATTTGTTGGTGGCCCAGGAACGCCTGGTAAAATTTTTGATATGTATTTATGTATATTAATTGATATAGAAATAGTTGCTTAATTAAAATCAACCCCAATTACTTAGCTTATTAAGCTTTTAAAATATGATCTTTGTAATAAAGCTTGCACGTAAAATCAAAGACGTAAGAAGCCATTCTTGCCTGGAACACAACCTGCAAGAGGACATTTTTACCTATAATTTTATAATCCATTTTGGCATCGAAGAGATCCAAAAAATTTAACCAAGAAGAACGTAGGGGCACATTTGTCCTAAAAATAGCAACTTAGAAAAGGGCGCTTCGTGCCTTAAAAGGGTATCAACAAAATCTCCCTCTCTCTCTCCTCCATCAGTGTATATGTATAAAATGGATGCCCCTTTGGGACACATACTAGCATCAAGATTACTCTTTAAGAACAGAATTATGCAGCCATGATAAACATGATCTCATTTTAGGAATGCTCATTGCGAAGAAAAAGCTGTTCATGAACCCTGTGCCTACGGAAGCTGGTGGAGGCACTGTTATTTCTGTAAGTATCTAGCAATTAAAATATTTCTACTTCGTTCCCAGGGATATTTTTTGAAGAATGAATACTCCTGGTAATCAACATGGTACTTCTGTAGCGATTTACAGCTTGTAGATTCACTGGGTAATTTTTTTCCTAAAAATCTACAAATGAAAGGTGCATTGAGATTGGAATTTTGTTATTTTGTGATTATGTAGTATTAGTTTATGAATAAAATGTTTGTAAAGCAACTAATACCGAGTGCCCAAAGAAAACTATCCCTGTTTGCAGAGTTGTAGCTCGAAATCCGCGAGGATAACAATCTCAAATTGTACTCGCCAAAGAGAGGGTTTGGGATATCATCCAGTCATTTGAAATTAGTTTTACATATCCAAAACTGGAAATTAAAATGACCCTGATCCGTTAACCATTCATCAATCTGTAAGGAACGCCATTCATTGCCAGTCCATGTTTTGACATTAAAACAACCGGCTTGCTCAAATATCGACTTGGAACGTTTTATCTATGAATTTTTTAAATTTTAAACTCCAAAATCGGGCAGGTAAACGTGATGGAAGATGAATGGATTGGATGATATCCTAAACTCTAAGTTTGCCTTTCGGATGTCGTTTTATGCACAATTTGAAATTTTTAGTCTCTCAGATTTCTAGCAACACCTCTGAAAACCGGGATAGTTTTTGGGGGTCAACACGTATTTTATTACATGGTGATTGATTTTGAACTTTGAGGTTTTGACTTGACTCAAGTTTGCATAGTTTTTTGGCAACTTTATTTGGGGATGCATTGAAGTTTTCTATATTTTCATAATGAAGTGTAGGGTAAAATGTAGGATAGCAAATTGGCTGTGATTAAAAATAAAGATCTAGGTTGACTTCCATTTAGCATCATGAATACCAGCGGTAGAATTGTAGGAAAATATATGCAAAGGTAGAAAAACTAACGATGGAAAGAAAAGTTGAAAAAACCATGTTCAGAGAGAGCCCCATGAACACTTTTCACCGCAACTTCCTTGTTTTCAAGAAGTGCAATGATTGGCCGTTGAAAAAATTCAAACAAAGTGGCTAAATTATTGAAAAGAAAATCTGCCCTTGTTAGGCTGAAATTCATGTGCATTATCTCAAGCATGCACATATTGTTTGATGACAGGGACTTTACATTTTCAAAAGCATTTTTCTAAAAACTTGCCGTCCTTGCTGATGTGTGCGGTTTCTGTTGCATTAGTGTATATGTTGTTGCATTCATTTTTGTTTTTGTATGGCAAATATTGTTTGCAGGTTACGAATAATACACATGAGTATCATAAGAACATTGAAGTTAAAGAGGAAGGCGGTACACCAGCTATTATTGAGTCTATACGCGCTGGATTGGTTTTTCGACTTAAAGAGGTATATTGGAATAAAGTGATTTATTTAATATCTTTTCTACGATAGTCAATTAATTTCATAGTTAGAGAAAATAGTCTTAGGTAAGAAGTTTCAAACATTAACAAATTTTTAGGTAAGTAGTTTCTACATTAGAAATTCAAAATTGACCAACGGAGCAATATGAAAAACTTTCTTAGGTATCAGCATTTATTTTAATATTTCAACAGCAACTTTTATTTTGTAAAAAGGGCTAGAGTAATGAATTTGTTATCATTGTTTGAAAAAAATGTTATCATTGACATTTTTGGATTTTATACAAAGTAGTTTTTAGATTGCAATGTTAGTTAGGAACAGGTCGTTACAGTTACGGAGTAATAATTTGACGCTCGATGTAACAGACTAACATAAAATTTCAGAACCAATCTAATGAAATCAGTAAAAATTGAGATGCCTCTCTTTATAATCTGAAGTTAATGTACAAATAAGTAATGAGAAAACTTGGGTAGCGTATTAAAGGTTCCACCACTTAGAGGTTGAAAATTCGGTTAAAATGTTTTTGATCCTCCTTCTTCATAATCTAAACATGCAAGCGACGCTCGTGGTTGTTCAAACTATTTTTATTCAGATAAACCAGATCTTTTAGATGTGGAGGAAGCAATCAAATATTTTATATCATCCAATTCAGATGAACAACTGGATATTTTTGAAACATGTTTTGATATATGCACGTTTAAATGAAACAAGAGTGTTATTTTAACGTTTACCCAGTTTGTATTTTCAGTCAAGAATATATCGAAAAAGTTGTTGAAAATATTTTTTGGCCCACCCAGATATAAAAAAAAACAGAAGAAATTCAGTAGCCTATTTTTACAGCCAAAAAATTTCATTTTTTATGCCAAGTAAGTCCAACCTCCCTCGGCCAAATGACGTTATTTTTCACTAGATTTTTACCATACAAAAAATCTAATAAAAAGTCTAGCCGTTTGGCCACCTACTCTACAAATGTATAGCGGTATCGAGCGTGTATAGTCCTGTATACTGATGAAATTGATCTTGAATCAGCTTATATCCAGGTGTCGAGTTAGGTCGTTTATCCAGGAGCTTTACAATGTCGAGCGTGAGCATGTGCGCATTAGCGTTTTTGATCGATGCTTTTCTCTCCAATACAGAACAGGTTTTTGTTCTTCTCTCGACACTGTTCGTGAAGAAAGAAATCAGAACCGAAAAAGCACCCAGAACGTTTTCGAAGATGGATAAAAGAGACAAAAGAAAAGTTCATGGAGGGAGGTGGATAACATTTTGGAAGAAGAGGGATGGATAAAAGGTTACGACTTTGAAATACTTGGTGAAGATTCGAATTCAAATCAGGATGAAAAAGACATTATATCAAATGAATGCCTTTTGTGTTCAAGACGTTTTCAAATGAGTGCAACCGAATTGTTCAAGACGAGTTTGGGGAAAACAAAATCAAGAGACAATAGATCGAAATCGAGACTGAAAAATTACAAAATTTCAAATGAAAAGTCGGGCAATAAGTCCAGTCGTTTCGCCACCTCTTCTATACATCGCTAGACTTTGCTATACACCGCTAGACTTTGCTATACACCGGTAGACTTTTGGCTGAAATATATAGTGAAAAATCCAGCGAATCTAGTCGTTTGGCTGGGGCAAGCAAAATTATTTTCTAAAACAGAGCTTTATTGAGTTTTATTATTTTCAGACTTTGGGAGCCGATAAAATAATGAAGAGAGAAGAAATTTTATTGAGGTAGGCACATAACACGTTTCTCAGTTCTTAGTCCCCGATTATCACTACACAAGGCCCAAAGTTCATTCCCACCATATGTTATACCATGTCTTATCTTATTCACTAATTCCGGGACCTATATAATGTTATTGTAACAAACAACGTCAAAGTGGCATAAATCGGATATTTTCTTAAGTCAGAATAAAATTGGAAAAACCTGAAAGCCCCCTTTGCATTTTAAGTCCGAGTTCATGGAACCCAGAAAACCACGAACAAACTCTCATTGATAATTTTTTACGTTAGAGTTCATGTCGGTCCAATATATGTTGTGTAACTGCTTTGCTGCGACAAAAAATGCGTCGTCCGAATCGGAGAGCAATATTTCAAAAGTTGATGTTTCTGATTGGTTTAAATCGAGCTTCATTGCTTTAAATCAGCCTAAGATATGCTATCTTGCACCTGAACGAGATTCAGCCTCTTTTTTTTACATAGTATTGCCATAGGTTGTGATGAAGCGCCTAGTTACATATCAATCAGTTTACCAGCCATCATCAGATTTTACAACTGGTACACGTTTATGTAAAGGAATCTCAAATTGAAATTTTAAGTTGGAGTTGTTCTTCATGAAAATGAATTTTTCAAATTCTCAAACCTTATTAGTTCTTTTTCACTTGTTGTTATCATAAAAAAATTCAGTCTGGGACGTTTTTTCGTGAGCTCCTTTACCCTGTAACCCTGGGAAGGCCCATATGACCCATATTCCTTCAAGTTGAAACTATTGTTTAATTCATAGCAAGCTTCCAAAGGGTAATAAATTTTTTTTTAGTTTAGCTATGTTATGCATTATGAAATTAGCCAATCACATCATGAACATTTCATCACATGTTAATGAATTCTACGAGTTGATTGGCTATTTCTGAAATTTAAACATATCAATAGGAGAATGAAATGAAGAGTTCTCGTGTGCAAGTTAGCAAAGTTTAACCAAAGTAGTATACGGCAAAACCCGCATATAAGAGCCACAAAGAACCTTTACTGGGAAATTTTTACCGCAATTCTCTACAGAAAAATGTAATTTTGAAGAAACTAGAATAAAATATTTTAAAAGACAATGGGAGTTAAAAATAGTAAAATTTCTGCACCTTGTGAGTAGACTGATCCCCTTCATTTTAGAATTTGAAAATTTGAGAATTTTGAAATTTTATATGCCTCAAGCCTTGCAAATTTGAGCTGGGCTCATAAGAGAGAATCCAGCTGAAAATTAAATATTTTTCTATAAATTAACAAAGCTATTTAGATACAAATTTGCATTTCTTTAATTTACAGTGAAGAATTCAGTTTTCTGTATTTATTTCAGGAAATCACGAGAACATTGGAAAAATATACCTAATTTGTTTATTCTTGGAAACAGCAAAGCTGAGCGCTTGCCTATCTTTTCGTTTCTAATTTACCACGAAGAATCTGGAAAGCTTCTTCATTACAATTTTGTGTGTACTGTTTTGAATGATGTATTTGGAATTCAAGCTCGTGGTGGGTGCGCTTGTGCTGGTCCTTACTCAGAGGTATTGTATATACAATTTTTTCACTTTCCTATAGTTTGTATATTATCAAACAGATGCCTAGATACTGTAAAGGTTTCACTAGTATTTCAGAAATTTGAAGTTATAATTAGTTGTAAATTGTAAAATAGATGTTTTGAAATATATATCTTCAATTTTATAGCTGAAGGCTCAGTAAAAAGTTAGGTTTCTTATAAATGGGTTTTGCTACACTTAACATAAAAATGTTGCTGTTTTTGTATCAGTCATTACTTGGCTGTAACAAATTCCTTTTCACTTCTGCGGAACACTCTTGCCCCGCAATTTTATAACAAAGCCAAAGTAATTGATATGTGAGCCAAAAAAATGTTCCTCTCAAGGCTGACAAACGTTGCATTTGTTTAAGCGATGAATCACTATTGCATTTCAGTTTGTTAACATTTTGTTCTTGAACTTATTTCTAATTTTAACGTAAATAATAAAAATGTTAAATGTTATATTAATTAGTCAATTAATTAATTAATTAATTCAAGAGATGAAATGTACATAAGAATGTTTAAGCAAACAGAAAGCTCACAATCTGCATTTACCAGGGGCGTAGCTACGGGGTGCAGGTGTGAGTGTGCAACACTCCCCCCTTTAATATAATCATTTGATTAAAATTTGGGCATTCAGCAAAGCTATTGTCTTTATTCTTTAATATTAAAAAAGTATTTTTTGCTTCATTTGTTGATAATAAATTAATAAAGATAATTAATAAAGATAATGCTAACGTAAAACCTTTTGAAATTCTTGAGAAAAATACAATATATTTCCAGTTGTACGTTTTTCATTAAAATCTCTTTGCTCTAAATATTCGGGCATGCACTGAAAAAAACGGGGAAATTTGTGCTCTAATTTTTTGCCGCTCCCTCAATCTAAAAGTCTCACTACGCCTTTGCCTTCAACCCTTGGAAATAGGACATTTTATGTTGTTTAGCAATTGGCTATATAACATTTCCAGGCTTTTGAAAGAGTTTATGCTGGGGGAAATCAACGCTTCTTCTTATGATTTTCTGTTTGAATTTTATTTCATTAAAAAATTACTTGAGATAGACAAGGTTAATTGCAAAAGCCTAAGAGATATTTATTTATATCATCCACAAACATAGCTGGAAGCTCAAAATGGCAGACATTTAACAGACTGTTAATCCCTGGCGACCCAATAAAGAATGTGAAAAATGCAAAATAATATAGTAAATATAGAAAATAATATAAAACATGTTTCGAGCACACAGTTGAACCTCGCAACTTGAAATCTTCCGGTTAACTCGAACGGCTTTGTATAATCCTTGAGAGCTTTTAGTATCGCTTTAAGCCTGGTTTTCATTAATCGTAGTTCATCGGCGATGAATTACGATGAGCTAAAACTTATAAAAACAGGGCTGTATTAAGTATCGGGGACCATCGCCGATTGAGTTTCAACACCAAAAACATTTTAACTCAGAACTCGTCGCCGATCATCGCCGATGGCTTGAGACAGAATTTTTTTTAACGAAAAGACCAGACATCAGCGATCATCGCCGATGTTGAAAAGATTCCCGCACTATTTCTGCGATTACACGCAAATATTGAGCTGGATCCAGACTTCTTTCTGCTCCTGCGATATTACGATTGCGATATGAGATGTATGAAAATGGATGCCGTAAGGATTAGCGATCATCGCCGATGCTCAATTTGCGATAGTATGCGATAAATTTCGATTTACAAAAACCAGGCTTTTGCTTCGCTTATCTCGAAAAATTTCTTTCTTAAACAAATTGTCGCTCCCCTTGAGAATTGGAGATCGTTGTATATTTCTGTTAAAAGTTTTCAGTTTCAGTGTTGATTTTAGATTCACTGATTAAACTTCTGAAAAAATCTCGAAGAAATTTTCATTCCCTTTGACAGTTGTCAGTTGTAGCGGGGCTCGTTTTATCATTCTGCTTCTGTTTTAGAGTCTTCTTGGAATGACCGAAGAACTGTCGTTGGAATATGTCAAATGCATTGTTCGAGAAAGGTTAGATATGTTTAGATAGCCTTTTTGAAATGTTAAATTAGTCATTTTATGATAAGAAGCTGCTAGTTTTATAGTATAAATATTGCAGAATTTTATTTGAAGCTTTTAAATCATTGTGGTGCGCAGTTGAATTGCAATAGAAGCCCGCATAAAAACATGTTTTTGAATATTTTTCTTTATGAATACCTTATACATAAGAACAGTCGTATGTAAAAGGTATTCGAACTTGTTAGAGACCAGGCCTTCACTGTTCATAGCTCTATTTACTACAGTCTTACATTCAATTAGACTATAGTTAGTATTTCAAGTCATAATTAAATCAGTTTCCCTTCACTTTCTTCAAAGGGGGAAATAGAATTTATAGAGCTTCTTGATATTCTGGCCGAACTAAGTACTGAAAGTTTCTCAATTTTGCAACAGCTCCAGTACTGGTTTCTTATAAAACAAATGTGTGCACTGTGATAATCAAACCGTTATCAAAATCAGGGGCTAGATATATATTTATACTGTAAAATTCATGTGTTCAATAATTTTTAGTTAATTTTAAAATCATGTGAAACTCTGGCACTGTTAGTGGATCCATTTTCTTCTAAGCTTTTTTATATGATTTGAGGTCAATGCAGCGTTGAATTTGATTGAAAATATGAGATTGCAAATAGTTGCTGAAAGCTAAAATGTTTTCTTCTCTATATAACTTACTTAGGTATGACATAGAAGATCCTCATTCTCATTGTCATCATAGCAGTGAGCCAGTGGAGGTGTTCTTTGATATCATGAGGTCAGTGGTTTTATATTCTGTTGCTTGTTCCCCGTTTGTTTATCCAATTTTGTTTCGTTTCTATTTTCAGTGGAATATCAAGGTTTACTGATTTTAATACATAGTAAAATGATTGCTGTTCTGCCCACAGGCACATTGGCAAAAAGGGAGGATGGTATAGCAATGGGATACCATTTTCTACATTTTGTCACATGTGATTTTACGCCTGCCCTGGTTGTTTTTGTTGTTTGGACTTTAAGCATCATATTTGTTTTTTTGGTTTTAGCTATTCAAAATTACTTTTATGCAAATTATTAACTTTTTTAGGCCGGGTTTTAGCCGTTTTAATCTACCATATTTCTATTCTGACGATGCTATCGATTATATTCTTGAAGCTGTTGCTATGGTAGCAAGAGATGGTTGGAAATTACTACCAAAGGTATTTTTCATAATTTGTTTGATGTTAAATTACAATAACGAGGTTTAGTTAGACACAATTACAAAAATGGACTAACTTCAGAAGCAATTACTATAACAAGGTAACCGTAACCGTAACAATAGAAATAACAATTACAATGTCTAGCTAGACACAATTACAGAAAAGGTCAAACTTTAGAAGCAATTAAAATAACAGGGTAACCGTAACAATAAAAATAACAATTAAAATGTCTAGCTAGACAAAATTACAGAAAAGGTCTAACTTTAGAAGCAATTACAATAACAGGGTAACCGTAACAATAGAAATAACAATTACAATGTCTAGCTAGACACACGAAAAAGGTGGAACTTCAAAAGCAGTCACAATTACAAGGTAACCGTAACAATAACAATTAAAATGTCTAATTAGACACAATTTCAAAAACAAGGTCTAACTTCAGAAACAATTACGTTAACAAGGTAAACGTACCAATAACGATAACAACGTCTAGTTAGACACAATTACGAAAACAAGGTCTGTAGCCTCCCAATAATTGTAAGAACGATGGTTATTTAATACAATTGATTAATACCTTTGTTCCCTATTGCTCTGAGAGCAATAAGCCCCCCAATCTGAAACAGCTTCCGACAGCACTGAACCCAAAAATAAAAATCGCTTTTAAATTGATTTAAAACGGTTAAATGCATTTCTAAATAATTCGTGATATTTCTTCCTTTCATTTAGTATGGTATGAACCTTGAAACCGGTGAATGGAAAAATCTGAACACCCAGGTAATTGCAAATTGTATAATACAGTACGGTAGGTCTCAGAAATTAGGAAACCTGTATTTTTTAATTAAACGGTATACACGAGAACACATTAAAACAGAGGCTGGGTAATATCTTTCTGATATCTTTCAAATTCTAGGAGGACCATTCTTATTGTTAAGTGTACCGGATGGTCTAAAAATATGTCTCCTGATTGGCAAAGCTGTTTTAGTTTTGACAATTTTGATAATTTGTCTTTACTTAGAGAGGCTTCAACTCTTTATGTAGAGAGGCTTCAACTTAAAGTTTGATACTTTGTATGCCTAAATCTACTAGGTAAATCCTGCTTTAGAAACAAGGGACATTTTTACAACACGCCTTATAAACTGTAAAATATTCGAAAATATTCCAAACAAAGTAAGATGATTCAAAAATCAATTTAGTAACAATAAGTTTTCTTCAACGTAATGAATATTCTAATGTAATATATTTCAATAAACATGAATATATATCTGGCTCAATACCCTCTAAAATTGATCTGAATTAATATACAAACCACTTCATATCTGAACTTTGGCAGGGGAGCAACTCTCACATTAAATTTTGACAGAAATTTTTAATTTTGTTTTGCTTATGCATGCATATCTACCTCCTGTCATGCATATCTATGCATATATTCATTTAATTTGCTCGTTAGTATGTTTTCTCCAGCATTCTCGTGTTCTCTGTATGACGTCGAACACAGAGTAATTACCAGTTCTCCAAATGACGCGGACTTGTGGGCCATTCCGGACAAAAACTTTAATATGATTTTTGACAATGATGCTTTCAAATAATCAAAATTCCAAAAAACTTTATTCTTATTTGTATTCACACGATTTAATTTTTTTTCTATGAAAATTTCAAAAAATGATGTTAAACGATGTGAAGTATTTGTTTGGAATCATTCGCAAGACGAAATACTCATGAAAAATAAATATTCTCTGTTCAGGGAGTTCGAGAGCCAAAATACATCAAGGATATTACGTATGAGGATGGGAAAATGGTATTTCCGAAAGACAGACACTCAAAAGGAAAAATACCAAGCTACAAGGTGAATGAAAGATTCAAATAAAGCTGGAGTTAAAATAATCCCTTATTACCTCTTTACTGCTTATTCATCCATTGCTCATTCATCCATTTATTTATTTATTTATGCATTTGTTCATTTGTTCATTTGTCCAGTTATTCGTTTATTCGTTCATTCGTTTATTCATTCATTGGCAGCATTTTTGTGAAGAACTTTTAAAGGTTTGGTTGAAAGTATGTGCTGGTTTTTCTTCGTTCTTTACATTAATTTTAGAATATTTTGATTTTAGAAAAGGATAAAGAAAGCAAAGACGATATTCCAGGAAGCAGCTTCAAATACTTGCACTGCTCAATATGGAAAAGATGCAGATTCAATCACGGTAAGTTAGGAGAAGGGAATGGAACGCAACCCTAGATTTATTTGGGGTGTGTTGCCAAATGTAAATGTCGTCAGTTTAGTAGTATTTAGTTTAGTAGTGTTCAGTCCAGCAGCACAAAAATTGGTAAATTATATTGTTTTCAGCGTAATGCATTCAATTTTTGTTTATTTGTTGGATTTGTTCTTTGTTGTTTATGTGAATTTGCATTTGGTATCAATTTTGTGTGATTGCATTCCTTTCTATTTTACCGCAGTTCGAAGAACACAATTCCTCAAATAAGCAACTGAATGCGTTTGGAGAAGAAGAAGAGAGATTGAGGTGGTTTCTTTTACCGAATGAAGCTGAAATATATTTGCTCGGGAAAAAACCAGAAGCACAAGCTTTTCAAATGCCTTTCACGCCAAGAGTTTCTCCAACAGAAAAAAAATTACCTACGAGGAAAAACAACAACCAACAGTCTTCTAAACTACCGGTGAATGGTTCATTACATTCTATGGATATGTATCTTGCTAATATAGATGTATGATAGACTCATTACATACTTCCCATTACATACGTTCCAGAGTACATTTCCATCTCATCTTGCACCACATTTCCCTTTTCGCTCACTCTATAGTGATATGGACTATATCGTTTTTAATCGTATATTTACTATGTATTTATGGTATTCAATATATTTATATAAAATGCATTATATGTGATTCATTCACTGCTGTTGTCAGTACCGACCACCTGTTCATTCCCTGCATTGCTATAGCACTTTTTGTGTGCTGCAAATAAGTAAACGAAAATTTGCATGGTTAAATCGTGTCAACCGGCACAGCCATTGGGCAAATTTAAACAGGGCATGGTTGGAATTTTTTGCACAGAGATAATCGACAGCATCACATGTATCTGCTTTGAATTTCAAAATTCGGTTCAAAGAAAATTACAGATAATTGTCAATATTTAGTTTGTCTTTATACTCAAGTGAGGTTGTGGTGGATATGTGGGGTTGTTGTGGATATGTGCATGATCTCATCCACATGTAGATTGTCTCGGCTATCTCATGAGCAATGCCGACACTGTTATTTTGCTATGAAAAAGATAAAAAAAATTACTTTTACGGAGCAAAAGGTTTTTACCTCTGTGGAGGAGGATATTTTTAATTTTACGTCTGCGGAGGAATAAGATGAAAATCTCTTCCTCCGCATAAATAATGTTTTTTTATACATTTTTTTTACAACAAAAAAGTGTCCGCATTGCTCCTGATTATCTCTGCCCAATCACAAGGGGCGTCGCTACTTTTCACACCCTCCCCCCCCTCAATGATCAACCTGTTCAATGAAAATTTGGGCACACTTTATACAAAAAATCAGTGTTGGTTTAGTAATTTCCGTGATAGGGTATTGGACGATAATACAAGTGAGTAATGGATATGGATGCAAATGAAATAT
The DNA here is from genome assembly GCA_036873815.1 of Phacellophora camtschatica. Taxonomy (NCBI): domain Eukaryota; kingdom Metazoa; phylum Cnidaria; class Scyphozoa; order Semaeostomeae; family Ulmaridae; genus Phacellophora; species Phacellophora camtschatica. The sequence continues at coordinate 947 of JAYJMH010079528.1, read as the reverse complement.
AGAACTATTCATAGTGGTGCTCATTAAACGACCTGGAAAGGATAGACAGCTGACTTGGCTGTGGGTTTCGTAGTTGGAAGTTAGAAGTTGCAGCAACTTGTCCCGAACCCGCACTTTTACGGAGAGTTAGTCTTCAGCCACTCGAACATGCAAAAATAAGATAAAAAATGAAGTTCATTTCCATCCAACACTCACACGTCAGTTATATGACTCGGAAAGATAAGTATTCATACAAAAATAAATTTTTAATATCACTACTATTCATAGTTCTTTTTTCATATATTAAATTTATTTCGTACGTTTAATATTTATATTTTGTTAAAAAGAACAAAAATGTATTTATTTATGTATAAACGAGGATAAAGGCTATGCATCAAAGAAGAAATCTCTTCTATAAGAATTATGTTATACCATACTATATTAAGGAAGACTACAAGGATTAGATTACATTAGAACACATTGAGTGATTATTTATTGTTATTTATTTGCAACATTTCCAATTCTTGAATGCTGTATTTTTAACTCCTCTACTGTCTGCCGTATTCTAATTCCCTTTGTTTTGTGTGCATTAAAATAATTTTACTTCTCTGGGCCCCAGAAATCCAAAATTGGGCTCAAAAATGCCCACAAATATTTTGAACTATATATTCCATCATAATTTCCTACTTTACTGAGAATATTGCGAGTTTAGACTTAATTTTATGACCATTATGACAAATGAAACCATAAAAATACTATGTTTTATAGGATTGACTTGACAAAGAGACTTGACAAAATGAGACTCATTTCTCATAATCGCCCTTTGACGACATTTAGATCCAAAAGGGCGGTAAATAACCGCCCTCTGGGAACTTTAAAAATGCCACATAATTGTTGTTTGTTGTTTGTTGTTTGTTGTTTGTTGTTTGTTGTTTGTTGTTTGTTGTTTGTTGTTTGTTGTTTGTTGT
>JAYJMH010079517.1:0-10270 GCA_036873815.1 Phacellophora camtschatica | reverse complement strand
AAGTATGACCTTGGTGGGATTCGAACCCACGACCTTGAGGTTATGAGTCCGGCGCCTTAACCACTAGGCCATGCTTGTTTCATACAAGGTGCTCTCCTTATAATAAAAAAACGAGAAGGGACCTTCCTAGAAATTTAAACTCACTGCTCCTTGAAGATTTCAAATGAAACATTGAAAAAAATACATATTGGATAATAAGCAATCATGTGGACACGCATACGCAATTTCTTGAAATTATGAAGCTAAACCACTATTAAATTTTCATATGTACACCATAAGCTGGCCAAATCTCCAGGTTAATCAGTTGTATTCACCATCATGCCGCATAAAAACAATGCTTATTTCAATCAAAATAATAATGTTGATGAACAAATACTGTGTACATTAAAGATTGTTTTCTTGCTATTTTACTTGTTACTTTACATCATGGAAACAACATGCCTTTCTTGTTCTTTGTTTTTGTTACAGCTTTGTCATTAGTTAGAATACTGATGATATCATTTGTTCAACTCAGCACAGTGGTCTTCTTGAACAATGTGTTATTTTTATGAACATAAACAAATGCACTGTTCAAGAATTCGAGAAGACCACAGTGCTGAGCTGATTGAATGTCAACAATATTCTCACTACAACAAAGTTACAACAGATTGCAACAAAACTAATGCATTGTATTTAGCAAAATAACAAAGGAATAACGGAAAAACAATGGCGGAGGTTTGTGAGATTTGGCTACTGGTGTGTACACATCCTGCTAATCAGCTATTTGGCTAGGTCATCCTTCATGTAATAGTTTGTATTTCATCCACATTTGTCATGGATGAAAAGTGAAAAAAACTCCTGCTAACTAATGTTCACTTTTGAAATTTACTCGTGAAGACATTTTAATTGGCTTCAAAGAGTAATGAGTCATGTCATTTTCCAAAATCAATCTTTAAATAAAAAATCATTTTAATTACTAAAAATAAATCTGTGCCATAAATACAAACTGAAGTAAGCAATTGCAGTAAGCAACTTACAAGAGACAAGTAAGCAATTTACATTGGTGCAGGCTCTAGTGCTTTCATGGCAGAGAACTGTCGCCATGAATAGAACTGTTCTTGCCCAATACTATATGTTCAGTTATTATTTTCAATTATTATTTAAGCCCAGTGTTATATATTCCAAATTTTTGGCTGAAAATTTAGCAACTTCAGTACTACCTGAAATTCTAAGTTTCTTATAAATAAATAATGATGTAATCTATATGTAATCAGCATCAACAAAAATTACCTCTTCTGTTTTGTATAACAATCAAATCCAGTTTTGATGCCAAGGTTCCTTTGACTCTATTCAACTCTGGGGTCTTTATATCTTCGTGCAACCATAGTTTTGGCTTCCTTTTGAAATCTGATGATGGTGTGTCCATTAACCTAAACATAACTTATTCATTAAGATAAGTAGGTCAAGATAAATAAATTTACGAAAATACATTTAAAAAGAAATACTTATAAAAAAAAAACAAAATAAAACTATGATCCAGGGGTAAATATTTTTTCAAGATTTTAAAAATGTTCTTGAGACATATAAAATCCTCATGGAAAAAAAATAAATAAGAATGTCTTCTATGGTTAAAACAATTGTTACAATCTACAATATCAATCTCCAAAAAGGCTCAGCCCATGAAGGAGCAATTAGTTTCTTTCATATTATTCAATTACCAGTTTTCAGAACTTTAATGCAAGAATATTTAGACTCTTGGGGTGATCTAAAAAATTTGCAATCACACAAGAAACAGCCCAGATCAAATGTGATGACAATTAAAATATTACATGGTATATATAAATAAAAAATATAAGAACAATTCTTTATATAGTAATCAGGTCAGCATACATAATTGGGGCAAATATTTTTCCCATAAAAAGCAATAAACTTGTTTTTGTCAACTTTACAAACAGTCCATTTCAAAAATTGCTAGCCACTAATGGTTGCATTTTAAACAAAAAAGTGCAACAAATCTGTTCAAGATCTCTTGTGCATCAACAGCCTTACTAATTATTAAGTATCAAATACATTTTTGGAATAAAACAATTCATTCCTGATGGGCACTTTTGTTCATTTAAAATACCTGTTAAAATCTGTTAAAAAGATTTGTTCTTGTGCAATTTTCAAGGGAGATACTGCAACATTTTCCAGTATAAGCTGCAGCTAGAAATTAAAAATTGTTTTCTTACCAGCTATCTTCATCTACTATGGAAAGATCTTCATCAATGTTGAATGAATCAAAATCATCTTCAAGTAGACTTTTATTTAAATCAATCTTGTCACTTAATGAAATGGCAGTTTGTTTACCATCTATTTCAGAGAGTTCATCATGTTTATTTTCTGTGTTGTTGTTCAAACATGAGAGCTTTTTCATGACATCATCTTGATCACTGTTTCCGTCAATAAACAAATCATTTTTCTTTTTCATTTCAGGTGATGGAAGATCGTTTGCCTCTTCCAAATCACGAAGCATCAGTTGAAGTTTATGCAATTCTCTGGCCCCTTTGGGCTCTTCTTCAACAGAACACATTTTTAGATATTCCAATTTTCATGAACAAACTCTTAAAAAAAATTTGATAAATTTTTAATGCTAAGCACTAAAGCCTATTTCAAGTAGATACGCAGTGATTAGTTAATTTTTCAAACAAAAAGGCTATCATTTAGTGCAATTAGGCCAATATAGGAAAGGGAGTGCCTTAACAATCCATTGGTTGATCACTGGTGGAATCCATTGGTTGAACTTGGGGAATTTATTTAGTACTTAATATTAATTAATTCTCATTTGGGTTATTTTTTCTGGAGTTCAGGTCTGGGGAAATAAATGTTTGAAAAATACTTGCATTTTTGCTGCCATGCATTCACTGACATGAAAAGAGTGTTTGATAAGGACTATTTCTCAAAAGCTTCACCATATGACCTGAACTGCAGTGAAAACAAACCAAACAGGAAATGTGAATTGCAATGTTGTGAGGAAAAATTCAGTTTAGATGCTGTTGCAGTGGTCAATATTCTTTTCAGATTTTTAACTTCTTCCCCAAAAAAGCACAACATGTACAAAGTAAGAAATATCTTGATTTTTTCACAATGTCATTTCCTACAGAATTGTGAAGACTATTGGCCTCTCTCTGTGCTGTTGCAAACTTTTGCAGCATTGGCCTAAAATAAACAAGGTCTTTCAATTATAAACTCCCTAGGCCACCAGTACCAGGTACGTAAACAACAAGACTCCTGTGTTTACCTGGAGCCTAACATAGTTTGTATATACCTCTAGCTAGTCTAGGGGGTATGCACTCCTAATTTCAGCTGCAGTTCTAGCCATACCATGAAATTCCTTAAAAACAAAGGAAAACAATATGCCCATTTTTTAAAGACACAAATTTTCCACACAAAAATGTTTAATGACAGATAAATCCCTCACACAATCTGCAAACTTTTCAATGAATCTGGCCTATTATTAATTATTATTTATGCACCCTTATTTATTATTTACCTCCTCCTGGACAACAACAAATAAATCTCTGAAAGTTGTTCCAGACATTTATTTATTTTCAGCAATCAATCAGCTCTCTTTTAGATAAACAAACTGTGCAAAAACGTACACACAAACAATATAATAAAAACCTGTCTGTCTGTATCTTCTTCGATTCGACTTCTTCTTTTTAATTTTATTCAATTTCAAAACAGCAAACAAGATTTTAAAATCCAGGATCTCCACTACTATTACGTACGGACAACAAAACGTTTGAATTTCATTCCTCCTTTTTCTTTGGGTTCTTCTTCTTGCTCCGCTCCACTCCCTCGCTCTCCGCGTAACGTTTATCGTAGGCTTGGCTCGTGGCTCCAGAAAAGTTTCAAAGATTTTCTTAGTTAGGCCTTTTTTCTTTGTCCACGTATTCAGCAATTTGACTCAGTAAATATGTAATAGTACTTCGCGTACCTTGTTTAAACATTTATCATGTGCAGAATTATCAACAACTAACGATCACATATTGCTTTTCTGATACGCCACACCGAATATGACAGAGAAAACACACACACAGGAAAAACGACCCGCCATCTTGCAACATTTAATTTTGACTTTCAATTCAATTCAATGCAAGCTACCAGCTGCACAATGGAGCATGCGCAAAAAGGGTCCAGCAAAGCAAAACCCTTGAAGTTACGTCATTTGTCAACATCATGCCAAATTTTACTGAAAGCAAACTTTGAAGGCTCAGAAGAAAATTATTTTTATTTGATTCAAAGACACTATGTCTGCAATTCATATAAAGCAATATTTTGAATTGTTCAAATTTAATAAGTTTTTTCCTTTTATTTGCTCGATTGATGTGCTGTCATTTTTGGTGTGTGGTATGTGTGCACTTTAAAAATGGATCTAGAAAAAACTTTAAAAAAATTTATATTCTATTCCTATTTCGATTTTTCTCATTCCACTTGTCTTGCATTCCGTATGTTTGTTTTGTGACAAAAATAAAAACACGGAATGTAAGACAGGTGGAATGAGAAAAATCACAGTGAGAATAGAAAAAATATTTCCTTTTCCTAATGCCCGTGCGTATACCTCGAAGGAAAAGACAAATGTTTTGTCCTAAAATTTATCTTCTTCTCAATGCCCCCTCCAGACAACGGGCATATCTCTAAAACGGACAGTAACACTAATCCACACAGGTGTTCGCTATATGGAGGCTATTCGATTGTATTATAAGAAACATCATAAACTTTATAATTACCATTATTATTTATTGTTTCTCTCCCCTTTCTCTCTCTCTCTGATCTCTTTCTCTCTTGTATTAACGTCATTTTGAAACACTAAATTAATCATCGAAATGCATTTTATCAAAATATTACATATTTTAAATTTTTTAATTTAATAAAAATTGGATAAAGAGAGAGGGTGGGGCGATTTCTTTTCTCTTCTTTCCTCTCCTTCCCTGCAGTGACTTTGAAACAACTCCCATTTAAGCTCGCGCTCAAAAATGACTCACAGGAATACAGAAACCATCAGAATGTCTAAAATAAATTGCACGAATACTGCGCTGCCCTGTTCTGGTGGTCTAGCGCTTAACAAAAATCACGAAAGATAATCGACCGGTAGAAGGAGAGAGCTCATCTAAACATAACTTTCAATTCAGTTTACTGAGACCATAGTCAATCAATTTTGAGTGCTGAGACGCACGCCGACCAGGCATTCTTCCAACGGATTCACTAACTGATCCATCTGTTTATGTAATAGCCTGCATGCAGACGGAGGAAACAATTTGAGGCTACGCGTAGTCTATTTGGGTAGTTATTTATATACTGACCAGACCCCCTCGCTACAGCCGCAATTATATCCGTTGATTCTCTTTAATTTGGTAATTAATTCTTCTAGAAAGCTTAAAATTTTTATTAGAAAAATTACGTTTAGTATCTAAAACAAAACGCCTATACTTGGAATGTTTAAATATAGAGTGCTTGGTCATTAGCCAGTGATGTTCGACTGCGGGTTTCATTGTGTTAATTTAGTCAGCAACATAAATTTTCACTTATAACTACTGACTCAGCTTCTCTCTGTTTCATCTATTTAAAAATTGCCTTTTCATTTCATAAATATAATTGCCCCGTCATTGCAATACAATGTTACATTACAAAATTATTCCCCGAACTTCATGCCAAACTTCATCTGAAAAGTTTAAGAACCATGACAACATTGTTTATTTTTGTAAATAAACCATGTTTCCGTGGATTTAGAGTATAAGCAGGATAATTTATTTTTACTCAATTGTGAAAAGTTAAAATCCTGTTCTAAGTCAATTAACTCGTATTTCTTTGAAATGTCGGTAACTGGGCAAAGGAAAAACCCAGTTACTATGCATAAATTAACATTAATAAAATCCTAAAAATAAATAAATTTCTGCTACGCCACACAATTTGATATCAGCTAGCTATGTTCATTTGGCAAAGAAAGGCCAGGCAGAGATTTGGCTTCAAATTTTTAGTATCTCAGAACTTATGGACGCTATGTACAGAAAAGTATGGAGGCATTGAGAACCTGACCTGAAACACATTTTAAAGGGAATCAACATAGGTATGTTGAGTGGCCAACATAAATAGGCTGAAGAAAACGCCTGCATAACCATGTCGATTGCCCTTAAACGTGTTTTTGAGAAGGGTGGGAGTAAGGAGTTTGTAAAAATCAGTCCTGAAATAAGAACAAATCTTGGCTAAAACCGAAGCTTGCCATTCTTATAAAAAAATTGATCAAGAAAAAAGATTTGGAAACATAAAATGCAAATTGATAAAAATATATAAGCACAGAAACAATTTAGTTAAAACATGGAAATTGAATCACTGGCATATTTTATTAACACAGACCACCTCAGAACATTGTCATCAGTTTCTTGAGAATGTGTGTAGGTGTGTACCAATAGTAACAGTTTCAAGAAACAAAAATCCTTTATAGAAGAGATTTTGTAATTATTTATGGATTTAAAGGAAATCATAAACTGGTGATCAATGGAAGAAACGTGCAGCTAGCTATCCTATTCAAAAATTACTATTTAAAGTTTCACAGCTACAGTTATTAGGAAAAGAAACAAATCTAAACAACCAAAAACGCTTCTTTCGTTTTGCACCAAGTGCTTGCTTATCTCGCAAAAATTTATTTGAAATAAAGTTGAAGGTTTTAGTTATTTTTACATTATCAGTTAAAGAAAAATTCTCGTTTCTGAATACTTTTTTGCTTTGATATATCTCTGCTGCAATTAAAATGCTTTTTCATGGGCAATTTCTCCGAGTCTTTGTTGTATTTTTCATGTAAAAAGACATGAATAGACCGACATTCGTGCTGTTTTCAAGAATATATAAAAGGGACTTCAAAATTCTTGTCAGTTGCCGAAGAGCAGAAGAGAGGATAAATGAATACAAAAAAGCTGAGCGAAAGACATACAAAGCAAATCTTTTTCAGATAGAGGTTTTTGGTGTGTTTGTAACAAATAGAAAAGTTTCACCTTTAGATGTTTCATGAAGACAGTTGTGTATTTTTGGGTTTATAATTATATTTCAGCCATAACAACTCATTGTAATTAATCAGAGGCGCGAACCAGGAGACGTTGGAAGTAGGGAGTAATAGAAATAAGATATAGAAGCCCCGGGATAGAAGCCTGATAAGAAGCAATTCCTGCTTGAGTGGGAGGGGGGGCGACTCTTGTAGGACACCTTTGCCTATTGTTTATAAGGGTAAAAATGGCACATGTGTGCCTTTAAATTGGCAACCTGGAAAGCGCACTATGTGTCATAAGAAGGCATTCACTAAATGTTGATCCCTCTGTCCAGGTTGGAAACTTTGCTGCTCACCGAATCAAGCGAATGTAAGAAATTTTTGCGCACCAACTTTGCATTTCCTTTGTGCACCAAATTCGCATGTGGTCGAAAGTCGCACGTGGTAGGCCAAAGAACGTTTTCAAATTGGTGCCAGATTTATCCATACTGAGATGCATGGCAGAAATTATAAAACCAGCGGTGGTCGAGTAAGAAGAAAAGAAGTCCCTGGTGCCGCAGTAAGAAATTCCAAATGCGTGTTGAAAAACATTCAGAAAGAGTATATTTTTCAATTTTAGATGTACATCAAATGAGCACATGTCTATTGAAATTGACTGAGCAAAATGCGCAGCGCGCACCAAAAATGTCACATTTGCGCACCAAAATCTCAAATGCGCACCGAATATATTCGGTGCGCAATACAAAGTTTCTGGGCAAATCCAAAAATAAATTTGAGTCCACAGTTAAAAAGGCCAGTTTCTTAATCTTGATGGACCGATTAAAAACATAGAATGATAGGGTCCAAAGAGAAAACTGACTTTGGCACACTGCAACAGTTGAATAAGAATTTATTTATTTTACTTTTCTATCATTCAGTAGTGCTGAACGTATCTTAAGGGATACTGAGAGCTGACTTTCATAAAAGAGTACTTCGGCCAAATTCGTGATGGTGGAAAACTTGAGATACATTTGAACCCCGCTACCTCGAACTCACTTAAAACTCAAACTCCCGGTAAATTCGAACTTTTAGAGCTTTACCTTATTGGGTCATGTAGATTGTATATTTCATTATAGTTCGTAGTGCATTCTATTAATAATGAATTGTATATACCGTGATGATGAATTGTATATACCGTGAGTTATCTCAACAAAAGTATGTTGGCTTCAGTTATCTCACAGACTCAATATCGCGAGCAAACTTTCGATCCTCTTAAGTATTCAAAATGACAGGGTTCAGCTCTACTGTAGTGAGCAAAACGACAGTGAGCATTTGCGATCACGTGTTATAACTTGATAAGCCCTTTCCTCGCCATTTCACCTTACCGTTTTCTGAAAGTAGCGCAGACTTTACCACAATACTACTCTTCTATCTTCCAATTCAAAATATTATTTTACAGAAATCATTATCATATTGTTTGAAAAGGCACTCCTGCCTCCTCTTTACTGTTACTTTTTTACTTTTTCGGGTCTGGAAACTGTGATTTTCTTGGATTTTAAGCTCTTTATTAAATTTGAAAACTTTGAATGTTATAATCCAGTCTGCACTCTTTTTTATAAGAACACACTTCATAAGAACATCGAGCCTCGAACTGAAAAAAGAACATAGCAAGAACATGCTCAGCCTCAGAGTCAAGAACAGCCTCAGAGCCAAGATTTCCAAAAAATTCAACACCGTATTACCAAGTTTTGGATGATTTCACAAAATTTTGCACTTGAAAAAAATAGCAGAAAAAAAAAGGTAAAATTAAAGAAGAAACATCAGCGAGAAATAAGAATAATTTGAGAACATTTTGAGCCTCAAATTCTTAGAAATTTAAGAATATCGAGCCTACACAAAATTTATCTGGTTCACATAAAAAAGAGTGTCATCATTTATGATTTATGTTATTATTACAAAAAAAATTATGTAAATTTATTCTTGGAGCATTTTAGCATTTAGAAAATGTGTGCTTTCACTGTCGTTTCGGTTCAGAAAATACCTCTTCAATTTTATTTTTTTGGGTTTAATAAATCTACAGTTCTTTTTTTTGGGTACTAAATATTTGTCTGAAGTATGGATCATTATCCTAAGTAATGCTGAGTACCCCCCTGGGAAGATGAACTCATAAATTAAACATTACTTTTTATACTGCGTTATCTTGCAAATAAAATTTAAAAAAACATTAAATCCTCGTTATTGAGTATTTCATTATGATAATCTTTTGATTATACATTAAGCCATGATTTTCATGAGACCTGAGAATGGGATTAAGCAATTTTCTCGAACTTTAAAGTGCCCGCAATCTTCTGTATTGAAAGCATTCTTAGAAATTATTAAAATTTAACGAAGCCAAAGCGTGACAAAACTAGTTCTATAATACAACATGTTAAATTAAAAATTAAATTTTATCAACATTCTGCCCTGAAGTATAGCAATTAAGTAAGGGATAACAAACTAATTACCTAGGTTTACAATCCGATTATTCAAACTCTTATTGTTTCCCCAGGCTTATTTATACATTGCATATAAATGATTATTAACATTGTTTATACAAGTGTCCATTGCACGGTTTTTTATATGAAACTTGGCTAAGACTCCACTAGTAAATGTTTCTTAATTTTGGACCATGTTTGACCAAATTTCACTGTAAACGTTTCTTAAATGTTTTATGGCAGATAACAGATCATAGCCAATTATAGCTATGGCCACATTTATAGTAATTTCTTAATAATTAAAATACATTTATTTTATTTTTAAGTTGAAAAAGTTTGCATATCAATATTGAGAACAAATAGCGGTGATGTAAAATGAAAACAGAACACATTCTGATTGCGGAACACCTAGCTAAAAGAAAAGCCATGTAGACTTTGCTATGTGCTAATTAGTAAATTTAAGGTAAAATAGAGTTAAATATTTTTAAATGTTGATATAGAATAGTAATTAATGCAAATTGTGTGGATAATTTTATTTATTTTTCAAGCAAAAACAAAGATTAAAGCATGTTAAAGATTGTGCTAATAGCTCTACTGCTGGCGAGTTTGTTTACATCATGGAGTCTCGCTAACTGTTATCAAGTTTTGCAAAATAATGCAAAGATCGCTGTGGATGCATCAAAATTGCAACAATAGATGGCACATCCTGCGTTGGTATCAATTTAAATTTAAAAATTGCCTATTTGCTTAAAGTGCATATGACACGAAAATTTTTATTTGTTCAATTTGTCAAACCAACATCGCTGATAACGGTGGT
>JAYJMH010079506.1:0-10271 GCA_036873815.1 Phacellophora camtschatica | reverse complement strand
ACTCATTCACATTCACACTTCATTTGCATTTAACCAACCTGTTTCTTTTTCTTCCGCGAAAAAATAGGTTCTCAGGAAAAATGAGTGTAATCAATTTTTTCCAGTTATTTAGAAAACGGATATGATACTTTTTGCTTGCATCCCGATTCAAAGAAACATTGATGGTTCTATGGTGACATACCTGATTTCAATATACCTGATCCCACCAAGGTCATACTTGCTGCGAAAGTATGAGAAGAGCTGTTAACTCTCTGTAATTCCAGGCAAAGGCAAAAGGAATCGCGAGGTGTGGTCACATCAAGAGGAAGGACGGGGTCGCCCTGATGTGCCCCCCTGCGCCAAGCGCAGAAGCCCATACCTTGCCAGAATAGCAAGTGTATGTGCCTGAAACTGAAAGGTTATGTATAATCCGTGTCTACTGCTGGAAATAAGTCATCTCGAGACTTTCGCGGGCAAGGCACGCTAAATTCGATAACTCACTCACTCACTGATCAACAATGTACATATTCTATTATAAAATTACTCCATAAATTTCAGCAGCTTCACTTGAGCTTTTCTAGTATGCAGTTCTCTGTGCAGTTCCAAAAAATATGTTCTAGAACATTTTACTGTTTTAAAGAAAATTGTACTGTTTAAAGGAAAATTTTGGCTATGAGAGCTATCATAGACAGCCTTTCTTGTGACCAAAAAATTTCAATTTACTTCAACATACACGTGTGTACATTGCAAACAATAAGGGCGCTATTTAGGAAATGTTTTATCCTACCCTCTCTCAACATCGGCCCAGGACGCGCCACTGTTTACAGTAGATAAAAATTGCCTTTGAACTTAAAAAAAAGGTGCCTAACTGATTAAAAACAAAGTTATTTCAAAGAAGATTTTACTATTTCTAGTGATTAGATCAGACATTTGTGTGTGATCAGCATCTCTCTAAACTTCTCATCAAAAGACTCTCCACTTCACAACACTTTAGACGATTCTCTGAAGCTTTATCTCTTGAAAGCGTCAATTTTAAAAACTTTGTTGATAAACACCGTGATATCACGACACACTCTTCTCACCAGGGTTTCAGATCATATAGAACCACTGGTAGTTTCGTTCAGATCTATAAATATATATATATATTATAACACAAAAGAAAACAGCTTAATAACAGTTTGATAAAACATTAATAAGTGAAAAAACAGGGATATTAGGATCCCATAAAATGCAACCATGGATATTCATTTGAAAGCTCAGCATCTACAGTAAAGATTTGGATGTAAATAGATTTGTTTTGCAAACAAGGAATATGATAAGAAAGTATTTACCTATTAAAACATTTAAAGTAATTCAACAAATTTAAAATAAAGATTCCGAAAATGCAAAACAAGATACCATGCATGTTTATACATTACCTACGCTTTACTTCCCCCCTCCTTCGCTGTGATAAAGTAAAGTCTGCACGCAGGCTAGTTTATTCATTTCTCCACATATTTTTATTTAAATTAGACAGACCATCGTCTCATAGAAATGTGCCAAAGACATTGTGACAATACTATTAATGTAGGTTAAAAATAGTTGATATCGGAACGGAATTTCAAGTGACCCTTGAAAAAATTGCCTTAGTTTTGCAAGAATACGCTTTGGTAATGGGAGATATGTGAAAACGTGCGTGGGTTTACATTAGAGTGTCAATTCTGCATATGAAGTTGTGAAGTGCTGAACGTTTTTATTCTTAAGCAAGTAATATATCAAACAATTACTTGAAAGTATGAAACTTTTTCATTGGGTGAACTAATGTTTTGCATCGCACTGGAATTTGCTTTGAGTTGTTGATAAGCCAAAACATATTTTATTTGAATGAGCATGAAAAGGCAGAAATATGGAAACGCAATGTATAATTTACAAATATATGACTTATTATAAAGTAGGAAATTTAAAACTACTAAATTAAACTTATCAAAATAAAATGAATTGAATTTACTACTTTATTTTAACTTACAAATTCAAACAATTACATAAAATTGATTTATTATGAAAAAAGATATAGTATAAATGTAATATGATGAATTTAGAAAAATTGATTTTAAGACCTCAAACGAATTCCTGAATCAAATCCAACACAGCTTCACAACTGTAACAAATATTTTTTTACTTCTACATCGTTAAATTAATAAAAAAAATAAAAGTAAAACAACAATATGTAACTGCAGAGGAGAAATTCTATATTTTACTGTATTATTTTTATTTTCACTAATTTAACCAAATGGAGCAAACCTTTCGATGCAGAGTATTGCCATTTGCCGACGCTTACAGAAACGCATGTTCTGCCATTTCCACATAAAAGAAGAACATGATAAGTAAGCTGACAGCTTGAAGAAGCAGCTAAAAATATTGTGCAATTGCCAGGGAAAGGTGGGTTGCTTGATATATGAAATGCCCTTCATCAAATACTTAAACAAACAGTAAACAAAGTCGGATTCAATTTCTGAAACATTTTTAACTTAGTTTGGTGCTAATATTTAAGCGCCAAATCATTTACAACTATTGCTCACATGTATATTTGTATATTTTTGGCACACTTTTTTCTATTATTTCAATCTTTCTATTTATACCATCAATTTGCCTTCAGCCAGATTAGCTTCATAAATATTGTTAGGATGACATCAAAACGTCGCAGCAACTGTTTCTCAGTGGGGCAAAAACAAAAGGCAAAAATCGCTCAATAAATGGTTTATTACCTTCATTTTAAAAATTAAAGTTTTAAATCTTTAAAGTTTTAAAGATTTATTTAGTAGAAAGGAGGGACGAACTTCAAATTTGATGTATGTATCAGCCTTCTCTTTTTGCAGTTTAAGAGGGAAAATTGTTTTTATCTTACATTTACATGTACTCACATTTCTTAGCGATTTTAAGTCCAAAGATTGGTTATTCCACAATTTTGGTCCTGAGTAGGAAAAAATTGTTGGTCATGATTATTGTTTTATGAAATTGAAGATTAAGCTTATTTATTTACCTACGTGTTATTTGATTTGGTGTACAGCTCTTTTTGTAGTTTGCTAGATAAATTGTATTTAACCAGCGGAGTTCATGCTTTTGAAAACTTGAAAACATTTTCAAACACAACGTCATCAATTAGTGTATCTGATCTATTGTATTAAAAAATAGATGTCAGACAAATTGACTTTTTGCTTTTCCTAGATCTAAAACAGCATGCAAGACTATTGATCACGACTGCGAGATACTAATTATGAAATAGCAAAAATTTGACATGCGAAACGAAGAACTAAGTTGGTTTTCAAATTTTTTGAACAATACTGTTCTGCGAATGTTAATTAAGTTAATCGAAGTGTTTTGATTAGGAAAGTATTCGTTTTCCTCAGCGAGCGAATGAGTGTTTATTGGTGTCTCAGACTTTACAGGTGTTATTTGTCAAACTGTGTTTATATTTCATTTATGTTACCACCTTTATTGTGTTTACACGTTAGGTTTTGACATGTAATGAAGGAGTGTAATAAATGAATAGTGGAGGACAGACGTCTTTTTATTAATTTCTGTTTTCGTGTATCAACACCTCGTGCCTTACACCTGCTCATCACAATATAGTATATGGTATCAGGTATTTATTACTACACTCTTGTATTAAACTGTGAATAGTATATATTTCAAATGAAGGGGTTGAAGCCTCCAAAACCCCTTAACTTTGAAGGCAATGCATTATACAGTACATTTCAATTTGAAAAGGTGAGTGAGTGAGTTATCTCATTTAACGTGCCTAGCCCGCGAAAGTCTCGAGATGACTTGTTTCCAGCAAGGGACACGGGTTATACATATCCTTTCAGTTTTAGGCACATACACTTGCGACCCCGGTTCTTCCTCTCGATGTGACCACACCTCGTGATTCCTTTTGCCTTTGCCTGGAATTACAGAGAGTTAACAGCTCTCCTCACACTTTCGCAGCATATATGAGCTTGGTGGGATTCGAACCCACGACCATGAGGTTATGAATCCGGCGCCTTAACCACTAGGCTATGCTTGCTGTGTACAGATGACTGGATGATGTCCCGAACTTTTACCCTTCAAACATCGTTTTGTGCACAATTTGAGATTTGTAGTCTTCAGGGTTTTGAGGTACCTCCCTGCAAACGGAATATTTGTTCTGGGTCACCCGGTCTATGATATTTTTGTATTCAATACGACCCAGGAAATGCACACTGTCAGAATCCTGGGCCGTTAAATACAAATTTAAACAAAGAAATAACAACGAATGTACTATTGGGTTGTCCCATAAAACCTTACATTGGTTTTGGAACTTTATTGCAAAAATGTGAGTGAAAAGATCACCTGTAACAGAAAACCTGATAACTAACAAACAATTTCCAACCTCGTTTAGGGTTAGTGGAAGTGTATGAGCGAAGATATTGTCAATAGTCGACAGTTTGAAAAAGCAAAAACAGAGCTGTTCGTCATTGAAGAGATTTTCAGAATTGCACCTTTTCAATTCTTGTGTAATTGGGCAAACAGAGCCCTAACATTATCCGTCTTATCACTGCGTCATCCAAACCCAGTGAAAGTGTTATTGACTGCGAGTTGTTCCACCTAAAAATATCAAAGTGAAGAAGTTCCTTCATACCTTTGTGGGGGCCTTTGTGCGAAATTCAAAGAAAACTCGAATTCCTGTATTTTAAAAAAGCAGAAAATTCCAATATGTCCGTTGCTACATTTGCGTTTATGACCAATACAGGGCCTGAAATTGTTCGTTAGTTATCAGGCTATCTATCGCTTGTAATCATTATGAGTTTTGTGCTCTCACGTTTGCAATAAAGTTTTAAGATAATTGAAAGGCTTTTTTGGGACACCTGATACACTCTAGAAATTCGAAGCCTAACACAGCTTTACGGTTAATGTCCGAATTAATCAGATATTGTTTGAGTGTTCAATAACTTGTAAGGTTCAATAAACAAGTCCTTGTACTGAGTGCAAAATTGCACAATCAGTGGTCTTAACATAACTCAAATTTATTAGCTATTTCCAATCCGAGACGCAAACTTTTTGAAATTTAATAGCTCAGAAAAAGAGCTAAAGGGCTTTACACTATTTAAGGTGCACAGATTTTAGATTCTGTCAAAATATCACTGTTTCAGTAGACAAGGGGTGCACACATCCCAGTTTGCTTTAACTGTGGGTTTTTATCTTTCACGTTTGCAATATGCATTAAAACTTAGGTTTGAAATTTCAGTCCTTTTCTTGCCAGTGTTTTAATTTCAAAGTTTCAAAGGTGATGGGTGTAATTTTTTAAACTTTGATGACCTTGCCTTTCATTTCAAGATGAACAAAAGTTTTTGTTTACCAGTTTTTTTCAACCTGGTTTTTTATGTAACGAGATCCGTAAGAACACTGTCTCTGTGTGCATTCTTTTTTGTTAGGGAAGCTACTGTTAGGCGTCTGTTTAGAAAGTCTCTTAGCTTTTCCAAAATTTCAGAACTCAAGGTTTCTTAAAGAGTTTCTAAAGTTCTAAGCAAAGGAAACGCATCCATTAAAAGTTCCAAACCGAAAGAGCATTTTAATCAAGACTTGTGTGACAATAATTTGCCTACACCTGCATTGGATGCAACACGCAACATGCAACATTAACGACAGAACTAAAAAAGCTTAGATCATCTGATACATGGTCTAATAGCTAATCTAAACAAATACAATTTAACAATATAACATAAAGTGAATATAACATAAACTAGTGTAATATAAAACAGATAATATAAATATAATAATTTAAAATATAATGACAAACTCAAGACCTGAAGCATAGTTTCTTGGAATCTTATTCTCAGTACTGAATATTTCTTAGCTTTTTGAAGATCTCTGTACTAGTTTGGACTTGGTTGGGGGGGGGGGGGCGTGTCCTATATTTTTTGGTCTGTGATTTCCAATTTTATAATATATTTTTGGGTCTAAAAAAAGCATAGAAAGATTAACAAAAAGACAAGAAAATTGCATCATCACAGGCGCCATACTATTATATTTTTGGGTCGGCTCAATATTTCCTCAGACAGGCCCCCATGCCCAAGGTCCTGCCCCCCCCTTCCTGGGAAGGAAGAAGGAAGGGCAATGCCCAAAACGTTAGAATTTTTTCCATCCAAGAAGAAAGGTCAAATTTTGCAAATTAAACTTCGTCAAAGGCAACACAATATATATATTGGATATCTTTTTCACAGTTTTTTGCCCACTTTTTTTACATTTTTTTCACAGTATCTTTCTCAGTTATCATATTTATTATATTTTCATTCAAAACTTTTGATATTATTCATTTGCTCAAACATATTTATTTAGTTCTAGTTTTTTTGGTTTTATCTTTCATTTTTTATCAGTTACCATAACAAAGCCCAAAATTTTGAATTCTTTCCCCTTGATGTTTCATGCCGTTTTAGAAAGCTCATTGTTTCTCGAAGTCACAATGTTTCCTTCTACTAGTGGAAGTTAAATTCTAGGATGCCATTAAAAAAAAAAAATTTCGTATTTAAGGGTGTATTATTAAAATTGCAGACTTCGAAGGCTTTTTAAGCTTTCTGGCTCTGAAGCTGGAAGGTTTCACAGACCTCTCAGAGATTCTCGTTTTCGTTTCGTGAAAGAAGGAAATCGAGATAACAACACAGCAGCATAAACCTTGCTTTCAAGACAAGTTCTCGAAACTCTTCCGTTTTCAGGATTCTCGCTCTTTTGGTTTTCAAACTCTTCGAAGTCTGCGCATTTTAGAATTCTGAAGAATTCATACCTAGCCTTTATCTCCATTTTCTACGGTGCGGTCAATATTTTTTAAATAACGAATCTTTTTGAGTTGATTATATAATTTAAATATTTTGTACTCGAGCATTATCATTTCGTGATGTTTAAAATATTCAATTTCATGTACTTAGAGCACGAATGACCGAGATGTCTTTTGCCATCAAAGCCATTACAACTCTCATGGCTTCGCTGAAAAAGGCTCATCATACAATACCGGACGCAAGTAAGAACTTTTTGTTTTAAACCGTAAGTAATTAGGCCGACCGCTAGGTCGAGGGCAACCCGAAGGTTCGTTAGCTGCTACCATGCTGGGCAGGGTGGAGGCGCCACTCTTTTCCCAGGTTTGATAACTTCTTACCCTAGCTGAGCTGGTACTCCTTTACTGACCTCGAAAGGATGGACAGCTGAGTTGGCTGTAAATTTTGCAGCTAGAGGCTCGGACAGCTGGCCCCGAATCTGCGCTCTCATAGAGAGTTTGGCTTCAGTGCATTAACTGCTTGGCCTATCGAAGTATCGAATTTAAACAAACAATTAATTTCAATTCACGGATCCCTAATATTGTTGACAAAATTCACAGACCAAAAAAATAGATTTAGAGGAAACTTTCAGACCATGGACTCTCTCCCTTTATTCAATGTAAGGAAGTAACGTGTATAAACATGAACATCACACGCTCATCATATCGAAATTTTTGCGGCTTTCAAGATTTCCAGCACCTAAACGTTCTCGTCAAAATACAGATGAAATTCTTATCTTTTTATCGTAACTGTGAGAATAAATTTGACATGAACAAGGTTAATCCTTTCTTGGAACTTGAGAAAGAACTTGAGCTTGGTAGAGAATTTGAAGCATAGATTTGTCTGAACCACTCTGGGATTTATTAAGATTTTTATTATGAAATAGCAAATATAAAAATCATAATCTTGTCATAATGAGATTCGAATGTCAATTCTTTCTTGAAGACACAGACAGTGAGATCCTCAATATTAAGAAAGGTTAAACTTCCAGATTGCAAGAAACCTCTTTTGAAAGAAACAACGGAAATGTGTCAGTACTAAAACCCTCTTAGGATTTTTCGATTTTCAGTGCTTAACGTTTTTTACTACCTGTCAATCTATAGTAAGCATTTATTTAATTTCTCTTTGGCATTTCTAGATTTTCTGTGCTCAGATTTTCCCAAAGACATTTGGCACATATAGAAGTGGCTTACAGCTACCTGTCAATTAATAATAATGGTTTATTTCGATACATTTGTTATCAAATCAGTTTCTTTATCAAGCACGAAACAATTGTCTATTTATGGAAGGACCCTATACTTATTTATTTCAAATGTCATTTTTTGTAAGAACTATCCTTGCATTTGAAAATCAGTGTGACGACTTGAATGTAGCAAAAATGTGACACAGGAGCTGGGGGCACAGGGGGCACCGCGCCCCAAGATATTGTGAATACCCTCGCCAATTTTTCCTTCTAAACTAAAGGCAAATGTCGTGCCCCCTTAAAACCCTCTGGGGAGTTGTGCCCCCTCAAGCAAGAATAGCTTCCTATGTAGATCTCTTCCTAAGGAACCTCTTTGACCCCCCATCCTTCGAGAAGGGCATCATATGATACCCCATACGACCGAGGAAATACATTGCTTATCTGGCCTTGGCCGCTTACTGATACAATTATAAAAATATGATAAAAAATGCTCCCTACCAAAAACAAGTCTACTGTGATATCATCGTTTCCACGTGGGAGCGTGGCAAGGTGGTATCGTCGTTGCCACGCTTCTTCGCAGCGTCTTTAGAGTTTATTTTTTGAGAATTCGTAATTGAAAAAATTGCTTACATATCCGGAAAAAATTTGAAAATTTTGCAAACCTTTAAATTCAATCTATTTTGTGATGTATTTTCGTGAACGAACCAAATTGTCTTTTTGCGAATCTCACCGTCCCCCACGAGGGTGTAAGCAATAAGACACTGTGAAGGAGCGTGTCACCATCGCCTACCACGGAACATGAGCTTTAGGAATTGTGCTGTTTGTTTTCTATTTTGTTTTTGGTTTCCCATCACCCATGCATTTTTATTGTGTCCTACCACCCATGTTTGAACTTGCTTTTTCTTTCGGGCATGGGTAGTAGGACACAATAAAATGCATAGGCGGTGAGAAACCCAAAAATAGACAACACAAGAATAAGAAACACGCACCATGATCCCTAAATCCCGTGAATTAAGGCAGTATTGATCATTTCTATCTGTTTTCTTTTTCTTTCCAGTTGACAAAAGCATGTGGGAAGAGGTCATTGCCATTTACCCAGCTTTACTCGATTGCATTACGTGTAATTCTACTGATGTTCGATTTGCCCTAAAAAATGCTCTCAGGGAATTTGCAGATTTAATGGCTGTCCCGAAAAAGATATGTGGACAATACCAAGCAAGTAAGAGAGATATTTATAATGAATCATTCGTAAATGGCAAAAGTGCCTCTGGGCCTAGAAATTAGAAACAATTATTTTGTCTTACTTTAAGTTGATACATTTGCCACTACGTTAACATTTACAGACTTGGCAGATCGAATGGCTGTCCCGAAAAATTCCAAGTGGACGAAATCCAAAAGCAAATGCTTCTAAGCTTGGTTAGACAACTACCAATCAGGTTATCGTATTATTTAAACAATATTAACTTTGTTAATATGATATAATATTAATATTAACTTTGTTAAAATCTCCTGGCATTTCATTGCGGGAATTATGGTCATGTTTTAATTTTATTGCGGGGATGCTAACGATATTTGTGATCTGGTGAATTAGATTACAGTAAATTTTAAATTTGATTAATTGTTAAATAAGTAAGCCCTAGTACAGAGTTGTTTCAGGGGGGCGTGCCGTGCCAGCTCTTCTCCGGCACGGGAGTCCAAAACGTTTTCCTGCGTTTGTAAGGCTGCTATCGAGGAGCATAGATTAGATAATTTCGTTACCTTGTTTACCAAAATCTACTTAGGAATACACTAAAGGAGAGCCAACGTTAATGGCTTTCTTAATGCTGTTACCCTATTACCCCCCGCTTAAAGGCGCACCCCATTAAATGGCGCATGCGCTTATATCCGGATATAGGGTCAGTGCGTTTATAGGCGGACCGTTTTCTACTAAATACAGCTTTTGACAGGAAGACATAAGAAACTGAACATCAATCAAAATATGGCGGCTATTCATTCTTTGACAATCGTTGACTTGTTTCCTCAATAATATTTTTTGCATTGTTAATTTCTGTGAATTGTCCTTTAAGTTTAGACTGACTTCATACCTCCAAACTATTTTTATATTTGGTTTCAGTTTGCTTTATAGTTGTTTATATTCTGTTGTCTTCGAGCCAATATTCATGCAGCATTATGTGAAAATATTAGCCAAGAAAATATTGGCGCATGCGCTTATATCTGAACAGCCTTCTCTTTCGAATAAGAATATTATTTTTGTAACATTTAATTATAAATATTAACGATAATAATGAGCGACGTTTCGATGTCAT
>JAYJMH010079495.1:0-10272 GCA_036873815.1 Phacellophora camtschatica | reverse complement strand
TAACCTTTCAGTTTCAGGCACATACACTTGCTATTCTTGCAAGGTATGGGTTTCTGCGCTTGGCGCAGGGGGGCCCACCAGGAGGGCCCTTCAGAGAATGAACGGATATAAATCCAACTCATCATCATCATCATGATCATGAAATTTATTAATGTGTCAGTACATTTAGCATGATTACTAATTGGGAACACATAATACACATAATAATAATTAATATAGAAGTATATAAATAAAATAACGCTTAAAATAGAAACAAAAAACTAGTATGTTTTACAATTCAGTATCTAAAACCAATCTAAAAATAACTTTAAATTCTATTCAAATTACACGGCAATTGAACCAATAATCCCATGGAATTTCTATTGACATAGTAGCGACAGTTACGGCTTGGAATTTCTATCACGACATCCTTACGACAGTTACGGCTTTATGTCGAAACTAGACTTGACATCTCGCTCAAAATAAGAAGAGGCAGCGAAAAACATCTTGTGGTTTGCATAAATACTCAGTATATTTTGTAACACAATGTAGGGATTTGAAATCCACTCATTGTTATAGTTTTTTCCAAGACTTGTGTATAATACACATATTTACGATAACCCTTTTTCAACAGAGAGTTACGCGCTCAAGGGATTCAGGCCCATAATGACAATGGCTTTGCACGATGTCATCGACGTGAAAAATTTCAAAATTGGAAATTCTCATTACCTCGCCATACTACAACCAAGATATTTGCAGCTTTTCAAATGGAATGAAACGACCCTCGTGTTTGATGTTCACGGAGACAAAATCCCAGTACATGGTGGCCTCTCATTCGGTCATTTTCAGTACATCGTTGATCATTATCTAGTGTTAGCAGAATCTATGAAGCTTCTATTTGGAAATTACGTCTACACGAGAGTGCTGAGCTACAACCAAGCGACAGATCAATTCGATGACCGCAAACGAATTATGGTGCCGTCAGCGTATGCATCGAAAGTTGTGGCATTTGAAATATTTGGCAAACCGCATGCAGTGTTTGTTAATTTCAAAAGTAGAGGTGAGACGATTCAACTAAATTAGGAAGGCCTAGATCTATAACTAATTCAAGAACGAGTGCGACACTAGAATAAACTTGTTGTTCCT
Source organism: Phacellophora camtschatica (assembly GCA_036873815.1). Taxonomy (NCBI): domain Eukaryota; kingdom Metazoa; phylum Cnidaria; class Scyphozoa; order Semaeostomeae; family Ulmaridae; genus Phacellophora; species Phacellophora camtschatica. The sequence goes on along the minus strand of JAYJMH010079495.1, from coordinate 9,147 downwards.
ATGAGACATCAGAGCATTGTGCCTTTCAAATCTGAAGACTCGGAAGAAGAGGAAATTACCTTAATTATAGCGACAGCGAGAAGGCCTAATCTATACGAAAGGCTTTGACATTGCGATTATAGAATGTAAAGTTTACAAACAAAGCCATTTCTTTTTCTAAATTTCCTTTTTTTGGAGTGAATTTTCCAACCTTGTACTCGCATTTGAACTCGTTCTGAATCTAAACCTCTCTAATATTGCAAGCGAGGGCAGATTTTGTAACATAGTGACATCGATACGCCAATTTCAAAGCGATTAGCCATTCAGGACAAAGCGAATTCTCTCAAGCAGAAAATCAAAACATGCCTTTGTCTGTTTTGATTTTCTGCTTGAGAGAATTCGATTTATCTTCAATGGCTAGTCGTTTTGAAACTGGCGTGTTAATTTTATAAAAAATCTGCTGTTCTTATTATTGCATTATATTCACATTTTTTGCATTCGCATTCACTCTTGTTGTGTTCATTTTTTCTTGAGACACAGCAAGTTCGTTTTTGCTTGTTCTTACGTCTTTTACTTATTATGATAAGAAAATTGTGTTACTTAATTCAAAATATGGGAACTTTTCATGAAGTAGGAACTTGCAATTGCCATTGAATGAATTTTTGGTAATAACATCAGCATGTATACATAGGCAGCACATTAAAGTATCGCTTTTAAGAAACCACTTCTAAGAAAAACCCAGGCTCTGGATTCTGCTTAAAACAAACGGAAAACAATAGAATGATTAAGGGAGATCAATAGCCTGAGGTCAAAAACGAATTTCTCAACCCTTTCACACCCGGATTCATTTCTAATAAACAGGCAGATCCTTTGAAAGTTTTATTTTGCAGGAGGTAGCAAATGTACATCAGCATAATTTAAGAGATAAACTCAAGTTGAATTATTCAAAATTGATATAAAGTTCTATACGTATTTACCTCCTGATAACATAACGTTTTACGTTGTTTAGCGATGGGCCGTGTGGCCCTTCCCGGGGTGAAAGGTTTAAAATTGGAAATTTACTGCATTTAGCTGGGATTTTACTGCAATAAATTAAAAATGAAAGCTGACTATCGTTTTTTGTTTTTACTTATTAAAAAAGAATTATATTCCATTATTTGTTGCTTCAGCACCTGGTAGGAGTGTGACAACAACACTATGTGACGGAACGTCGAAAACTCTAAAGTGTGGTCTTGGGGCCATAATTGGGATAAAGTCTGCATTTTATGGACGAGCAAGTTGGTCTATCTGTTCCCATGGCTGGTATTTCAACATCAGGCCATGCTCCGCTGCAAATGTTCTTGAACGAATTACCGCGATATGCAACAACAAGACAGAATGCATCATCAAATCGCCGCCTCTTGGAATATCCGACCCATGTCCAATTTTCACAAAATATCTTACCATTGTGCACACATGCAACGGTTTGTATGCAATGATTTTAGGTTTTATAGCTTAAATTTTCCTAAACTTTCGCAGGAGTAGGACACCTTTATAAGGAACTCCAGGCTGAAATTTGGGTAAATTATTTTCTACCTCAGAAAGTATTTAAATTAAATAGAAATTAAGAGTGCAGATATTTAGAGCATGCCTTGAAGAGTATTTTTAAGATTTTTTAGAAGCGTACTCAAAAATTCATTAAAACACGAAGGAAGTTCTACCCTCAACTTCAATGTTCCTGGTATAGAAATACGTGTATATATAAAGTTTTGCAATTAAATCTTATTATGAATTGAAAGCACACGCACAAGCAATGTTTTGTCTTCCTTACTTTGCCGCGGCAGTTGTGGGCCACTTTATTCAGGCATGTGTTCATCACATTTGTATTTATTTTCAACAGTGCAAATGTACAAAACAACTCCAAAATTCTACGTGTGGCAGCACCTTCATTTTCAGCTCCTCCCAAGCACTGGCCTAGAAGTTCATGGAGCCACTGACGTTGTTGCATTTTCGATTCATCACAAGCACTTTGTTGCTGTTGCGAATTTCGTGAACGACGCAGGAGCACATCACATCGATTCTCAAGTATTCATCTACTCTCCGGAAAAAAGAACTTTCGAATCTTTCCAAAAGCTCAGAACTGATGGAGCGAAGGATTTCGAATTCTTCTCAATTGGCGAAGGACTTGCGACGGAGTATTTTTTGGTTGTTGCAAATTTCGTGAAAGTGGTGAATGGAAAACCAATATACAAAGTTGATTCTGTGATTTATAAATGGAATTGGAATTTGTTTGTGCCTTTTCAATGTATTAAAACGAACGCAGCTAAGAAGTGGACAGCCATAAAAGGTAAAATATTCCTTTACTGCATCATTTTTAAGTTCAAGATACTGGGAATATATAATTCTGCTACGAAGAAGCCCCGTATGCCAAGGTGAAGTATTAGCCTTAAACATATTTTTAAATTTATCCTTTTTTGCGTCCTTTCTGTTTTATTAATATTATTGTATAATTCGTCTCGAGCATCTTTGGATGCAACGAGCAGCGCCTGTATTAGTGGCCTGTTCTCGAAAGCACATAATATATAATACAGTAAAATACCGCCAATAGGAAACTGACTTATAAGAAACCAAAGGATGATTTTTTTGTAAAAATTTGCAAATTAATTTTGAAAATTGATTGAAAGAGTTAATTTTAATGATGGAAATCGTTTCAGATAATAGAGGAGCATTGCTATGACTTTTCTTTCCTATTATTGGAAGTACACATAAGCCCAACTCTATCTAACTTACCAAAATATTAAGAAACCAGACAGGCTAAGTTTTGAAAACCGGTTCCTTATTGGCCGGTTCTTGCTGTAGAGCGCGTGAAAATCGCAAATGGCTGAAAATTTAATGATAAAAAACCACAAACCGTAGCAAGAATCTTTTCCAAAAACCACTCGAACCGTTGGTTATCATTGAACATTGTTTGCCAAGCAGCGTATCACAAGATAAGTTGAAGCCTCTTTTACGAAATTCAAATAAAAACAGAAATACCAAAACTTGAACTTCTTCGCACAAGCTTTGCAAACTGGAAGCCTTTTTGGACATCCAATATGAATATCTTCCGGACTTCCGGGTGAGTTGAGGTTTTTTTTTACTGATTTCAAGAACTCTTACAAATGAGCATTGTAACAAAGTCTCTTGTAACTATAAAATCATCATGTTAACGATTTTGACCATAAATCACATATAAGTTAGCCTAATTGGTTGTTTCTCGGAAAAGTACAGAGCGCTAAAATCCATCCCTTTTTCTGACTCACCCCCGGTATTATTAGTATTGATAGAATTGTTTATTATTGCTTATTTTGTCGTTGGTGAGACAAAGTATCAACATAGTACGACCATGATCGTTGCTCAGTACCACCGCAACCAGAGCAGGGTGCGAAGCGAACTGGCGCATTTTTTGTGTGAAACACGACAATTTTTAACGAAATATTTTCTTTGCAGGAAGCAGAGGTCAGTTTATATTGACCGTCAGCAGCCCTGCAGCGAAAAAAATCACATTGTATAGCTACGACGGATGGAGATTCTACAAGTATGGCACTCAGCCACAATACCCTGCATTTACACAAGGAATATCCCAAACATACAGTTTTCCAATCGCCAATCGCAGCATATACATTGTAAACAATGAAAACTACTCAATTTACGGTTATGGTAATTCGCAAAATGTGTTTGAAGCCGAATTCGTCAGAGTATATCCGAGATTCGCGCTTGTTAATAAAACGCTCTCAGCTGTGAACAAAATTAACAGAACGTTGCAAAGACTGTCGAAAACGATTGATTCACTGAACACGACACTCGTGCAAAATATTAACCGCATGGTATTGCTTAATGGAACACAAAACATCACAGGTATATTTTGAGTCACTGTGGTATTATTGGTCATTTATCGATCATTTATCGGTCAAATTTTATGGATTATCAAAGGCCACAGGGTTGCCATGTATTGACGTGCTCCCTGTGGTATCGTTATTTGTAAACCTTGTTAGTGATGTAAATTTTTAGAACGGATATAGAAAAAAGTAATAAAATAAACCTAAATATATAATAAAACATGTGGGCATTTGTTTTTATGACCAACTAACGGTAAATTGAATCGTTTCCATATAATAATTAAACCTAATTTGCCTGCAAATAACTAATAAAAATTACGAGTTAAACATAATTAAAATCAAATTTCAAGTCTTCATGAAAGTGCTCGTAGATTTTTCAAACGAAATCGCATCCTTCGAATTTACATTGTCAGTAAGCATACCTAATACTTTTGTTCCGTTTTCAATCGTTTTCTCGTAAATACAGGATTAAAATGCTCATGTAAGCGCAAAACTTTTAATTTGTTTTCTGTTCATTAGAAAACTTTTTTGAAAACACAACTCTGTTAGAACGTCGTCTAAGTATTGGCATATGGTCGAACGTAAATTAAAAATATTTTTTTTCTAATGTTCAGTTTTCACCCCTGGAACAACTATATCCTTTAAATTTTAAATATCAAATATTAATGTTTCACCCCTGGCCCATTGCAATCACCAAACAAATTAAAGTCTGAAGCAGGTAAACGAGCGCTAATTGAAATCAAGAAAACGAGCGCTAATTACAGAAATATTTGCTCGATTAAACAAACAGTATTTCTGGATTTAAGTAATGAGGAAGTTTAGATTCAGAACGAGGTCAAGTTGAAGTAAATTAAATTGGAAAATGCATCCCAAAAGGTGTTTTAGCAAATAAAATAGCTTTTGTTGTAAACCTTGCATTCTGATTTCGCAAGGTCGAAGGTTCGTTCTTCGTAGATTAAGCTTTCTTGCTGTCATTACAGTTGAGCCAATTTCAGCTTCTTTTCGGAGTCTTCTGTTTGTTTTTCAAAAAGACGACGAGAATAGTCAATTTCACGCTGCAGATTTGAAAAACACAACCTTCTGATGCTTTATGGGAACAACCTTTTTGACAAGTTCATTCTTTACATTTTAATTTCAATTGTTTTTCATTCGTATTCCTACTTAATCCTTTTACGCCCGGTTTTATTTCTGCCAAACAGGCAAATCCTATGCAAGTTCTATTTTGCAGGGGGTCAATTTAAAGTCAATTCGAAAAATAAATTTACATTAAAAAATTTGAAATACATAAAGGGATGCCCGCATTTACCTCCTGAAAATATTACGCTTTACGCTGTTTATCTATGGGTTATATGGCCCTTCCGGGGGCGAAAGGGATAAACTCGTCCTAGGTCTAAACATCCCTAATATTGAAAAGGGTTCTATTAATAAATAAAATAGATAAACATGGCAAGGCCATATTTTGTAACAATAGTGAAATTGATACGTCATTTTCAAAGCGATTTGGCATTCAAGACAAAGCGAATTCTCTCAAGCAGAAAATCAAAACATAGAATTCGCTTTGTCTTCGATGGCTAATCGCTTTGAAATTGGGTGTCAATTTCCTTATTGTTGCAAAATCTGCCCTTGTCGATAAAGACTCTTGTCGATAGAGACTAAATAATTTTAAAGAGAAATAATTTTAATATTTCAGGTCACAAAAAATTCACAAACGTAAAAGTCAAAAGTAAAGTCCAAGCTGTCCATGTTGTGCTTGGAAATGTGAAGCTGTCACCGAATGATCAAAATATGGTGAAGAAACAAAATGACATTGAGAACAAACTAATAGAGCAAAATATAGAAATAAAAGAACTCGAAAATAAATCACTGAACATTTTAAGTAGAAGCAAAGACCAAGTCATCAATACTGATTTCGTATTCAAAGGACAAACACAAATTAAACACATGAGCGCTAAAAATATTGATGTTTCTGGAAAAGTGAATGGTATCGACTTGAGCGCGATGGCATCAGAAGCTCTTTATATAGACAAGAATTATACAATTTGGGGCAACAAAACATTTGGAAACAATGTCATCATCGAGAGTAATGTTAGAGTCAAAGGACTTGTGGATGGCGTTAATATCTCTGATGCAGTGTTGTTGAATACAGAACAAGTTATTTACGGGCGAAATATGTTCTTGAAAGGAGTGGCGTTTGAATCTCGAAATGAAACTACGGGGAATATAGAAATAAGAGGACTACTTAATGGCGTGAATGTTTCGAAATACGAACTACTGATGGTTAAAGGCAGGCAAGTGATAACCGGGTCATACGTTTTCAACGAAGACACGCAAATTGACAAGGACGTTACTGTGGGGCTAGTTAATGGAGTTAATTTGACAAAATTGTACGAAGAAGCAGTCCTTGTTGACACACCACAAAATATAACTGGGTATAAAGTTTTTCAGAATGGATTAAATGTTCAAGGAGATTTGCGCATGGCAGAAAACAAAACTGTAGACAATGTTGATGTGTCAGAATTGGAGAAGAATTATCTTAGCAGAAGCAAGGATCAAAATATATCAAGCTCTTTCAGATTCAATGGCGATATCGTGTTTCAAAATGCACTGAAAATTGATGGGTTGATAAATGGCATCAATGTCTCACATGATATTGTGTTTTTGTCAAAAAACCAAACAATAACAGGAGAAAAGAATTTTCTTCGTGATCTAAAATTGGAAGCAAATATTGATGTTGCAGGATTGGTGAATGGTGTCAACATTTCGGGTACTTAACACTCATTATTACTACATTTGTTTAGCAATTTTGTAGAATGGTAGAGAGGTGTTATCGCCCTGAATTTATCATCTCCCTGAACAAATCCCTTATCTGTTTGCGATTATTGTTTTAAATTTGTGAGAGTTGAGTTGTATGACGTAACTTCAATCTACATGCACGATTTATTGTTTCATAAGGTGATCCATTCAGGGCGATGATCCATTCAGGGAGATGATCCATTCAGGGTGACACCACTCTAGTCCTCCTTTCCTTTATGCTAGTTCGTTTTCATGTTGACACGTTTTGGTGCTGAAAACTGTTTGAGTTGAGGCGGTTTTAGATATCATCATCCTCGTGTTTTATTTATTTTTTATGAATTGCGTAACATATTATCCGTTTATTTTAACTTTTTAAAATGTAAGTTTTTAATTTTAGTGGCATAAAATACTTACTTACTCTTCATCATCCTCCTCCTTATCCTCATCATCCTCCTCCCTCTCCTCCTCATCATCCTCATCGTCCTCCTCCTTCCTCTCCTCCTCATCATCCTCATCGTCCTCGTCATCCTCTTCCCTCTCCTCCTCGTCATCCTCATCGTCCTCCTCCTCCCTCTCCTCATCATCCTCATCATCCTCATCCTCCTCCCTCTCCTCCTCATCATCCTCATCATTCTCATCGTCCTCGTCATCTTCTTCCCTCTCCTTCTCGTCATCCTCATAATCCTCATCATCCTCCTCCCTCTCCTCCTCATCATCCTCATCCTCCTTCTCCTCCTCGTCATTCTCATCATCCTCATCCTCCTCCTCCCTCTCCTCCTTTTTCGTATGAAATCGATGTGCTGCTTACACTACTCTAACTCTCACGAAAACGATGCTAATTCAATTAAATTCAAAATTTGTTCATAAGCTATACAAATGTGAAATGCACCCTTTACGAACATAAGACAGAAAAGCTTCAGCACAACGAATTATGATATATTCAACAGCACTGTTAAGTAATAATCATGCTACAATAGTAAAAAACAACAAACTAACAACAATACACAATATATGAATGAATTAAAGTGAGTTACAACTAAGGAGAATACAGGTATATACTATATTTTCAGTCGGGGAGTTTTGTTATCAATTTGGTATTAATGCAGAGAGTTTTTGTAGTGACGGGTATGACATCCATATTTTAGCAAAACACCCCCCCCCCCCCCCCACTCTTGTGGATTTTAAAGTAAGCAATAATGACAGTTTAGCTTTTGATTTTAAGATGTGACCAAATAACTCTCCTTCAGTGAAATCACTTTACTGCAGAGATGCCTGTTGAGGGATTTTCCTAATTAAAACCCATCCACATAGGCGGCACGTTCCTGTTGACTTACATATGAGAGTCCCCCCTCCCCCGGGTATTATCAGCATTCAGTGTGAAATTATTTTTATCGCTATAGGTGATTTAATGACTGTCAGTGGTGAACAAGTTGTTTCAGGCCTAAAGACCTTCAACAACAGTATTTCAATTCACGGGAACATTGAGATGAATGAAAATAAAACAGTCGATGGGGTCGATGTTTCAGAACTTGAAAAAATAGCTGTTTACAAAGACATCCGCCAAGTGATAACTGGAGACAAATCATTTGATTCATTGAATGTCGCAAATATTTCAATCAGTTGCAACACATCTTGTTATCTGGTGGAATTATTGAAAAACCTAACAGAAAAAACTGTTAAAATCGATGAAGCTGCTCATATCAGAGGACTAAAAACGTTTGTTAACGATCTCCTTGTTGCAGATAGTATGTCAGTTAAAGGCTTTGTTAATGGAGTCAAGATACCCAGAGACCTTGTTCTTAGAGGAAAGCCTGGTACCATCCATGGAAATAAGACTTTTAAAAATGTTGTTAATGTCGACAGAAATTTGATAATAGATGGAACATTAAATGGCCTCAACGTTACTGATATGTACCAAAATGCAATGCGTTTGACAGGTGAACAGACAATCACTGGTCCAAAAGAATTTCATGACATTGTAAAGATAAAGGGCGATGCTAAAATTTCAAGAACTTTGAATAATCTTCTGATTCCACAAGACTTAGTTCAGTTGAAAGGCAACGAAAGAATTACCGGACATAAAATATTTAAAGGCAGATTGAACGCCAAGCAGCTTTCAGTTGATAAAATGACAACCAGTGGCCTTATTGATGGTGTGAATGTTACAGAGTTGAACCGCACGGTCATTAAATCTTTTGGAGATCAGGTTATCTCTGGTAATGTTACATTTGAGAAAGGATTCGTGGTTGCAGGCAATCTGATTTCTGCTGGAGAAATTAATGGCGTTAATTTGCGTCAGTTGGAAAAAAATGCCATGAAAATCACTGGAAATCAAACTGTAACTGGCAAAAAGGTGAGTTAAAATGTTTATCATAACAATTTCTTATCGTTAACATATGCTTAAAATAGGCCAACTCGGCTTAAAAATTAATTGAAAATAATGCTGGGTAATTGAAAATAGTACTGGGCTTAAACAGTCCCTGTCATGGTCACAGTGCCCGATTATGAACGCACAGAT
>JAYJMH010079484.1:0-10272 GCA_036873815.1 Phacellophora camtschatica | reverse complement strand
TAGAAATTTAGAAAATTAAGAACATCGTGCCTCGGCAAAAATTATTTGGTTCTTAAAAAAAAAGAGTGTATATATTTTTACATGAGACATAAAATTTACGAGTTTTATTCCCATGATTCTTGATCTTGATCTTCCCTTTGCCACCCTCCATAGTTTTTAGGAATTTACCGCTTGAAAAAATTTGAAAGTTTTAATGTTCCACGAGCACGGAGCACGGAGCATGACGTTGATGCTGTTAGGGACAGTGCAACATTTATTTTACAACAGGGCCGGTGTAAATCAGAAAATAAATTGAACAAAATTATAGCCCTGTTGTCATAAAATGCTTAAAAAGGTAATGCCCCGTTAAAAATGTTTAAAAAAATATGTGTGCCCCATATAGCCAAACTTCATCTGGTACAAAACGACTGACTAGAATTACCATTGTTTTGAAAATTTATAAATTTGATACCATAGATATGTATATTATTTACCCTAAAGACTAGATCAATAATTTTTTATGAAAGACTAAAACAATTATTTTTGAGGAAATTTGAGGAATTTTCATGTACAGGAATTCCAAATTCTCGACCGAAAAGCGGGGGAAAGTCAATGCCCCGTCGAGCCTGGGGCGAGAAAATATAGTTGCCTTATCTTTGAACAGTACAAAAAGGTGCCTGCCCCGTTGCATCCTCCACTGGCCCCGTTGTAAAATAAATTTTGCACTGTCCCTTAATAAGATTGGATCTCTGTGTATCGTAAGTAGCATGGTAGAGCAGAAAGAAGTGTTCGGTATACCCTTTGTATCTCCAAAATCATCATTAATCGGACATAAAATATTGACAGTCTCACTAAAAACATCGTTAGCATGGGAGAGGACGAATGAGCGACATCCGTTTATTTTCAAATATGCTTACGGAAATGGAAAAAGTAATTTCAGAATTAACACTGACACCATATTTTGTTTCGTAGTACCGTCATGTATCTAATTGGACAATTATAGCTATTCAAGAACTACAAAAAAAGTCAGAAATTTAACAACAAAAAGCCAGAGAAACAAAAACAAAAAAATGTCAGGGGTGAGTCAAAGTCCTTGTTCCTAAACCCCCTCTTAGCGTCCATTGGACGCTGCTAGCAGTCTGAAGTCTGGAGCTTTGATTTTTTATTGACTCTCTAGGATGGCAAGAAGACTAATCAGCATTCTGTTTTTTTTCTTAGTCATGTGCGGTTTAATGATTTTCCAACTTCTTCAAAAAGTATCGAAAAATACTTTAGGGCCTGTTAATATCCTGAATGGCCTTGCACTGCACTTCTTTTTCAAGCCCCAAGCCCCTTCCAGGAGAGGGCTGGCCCAGGTGACAAAGTGGTGATCGGATCGCTACCAGGGCCATCTGATGTGCAAATATATTTTGGATTACGGGCCCTTTTTTTAAAAAAATGCAGAAAATGCGAGGCCCCTTTGGTTTGCTAGCCCCACCTTGAACCGGGCTATTATTTTGGTTTTTACTAGCCACCCAGCAATTTTGATGCCAGACTACCCCCTGCTTCCCTGACTAATGACAGATTCTTTATTTTGTCTATTTCAAAAAAATATTTAACAAAGTAAAACATGTTTTATTTATTTAGCTGCAGTAGACATAGGAGAAAATAAAAATTAGGCAGATGTTCTTTCGAGAAAATAAATTATTTCAATGTCATTAGCATATCAATATTGTGATATTCCACAAGACTCTTTCCTTTCCCTCTCTTTATTCATAGTTAGTACATACAAATTCAAGTTCCTTTCGTACACACAAATTCTAGCTACTTTCGTACACACAAATTCAAGCTACTAACTTTTACAAAATACAATATAGTTTTAATACAATAAAAAAAAGCATATAAGAAAATTGTAAACACTATTCTTAGCTGATGTAACCAACCTTTTGAATACATTGTCTGCATAGTCTGCAGGAGCAAGTAAATGATACAAATTCTTTTATTTTTGCTTTGAAAATTTCCATTTTGTTTGTATTTCTAATTTCGGGTGGAAGATTGTTCCATAGTTGGCTACATCTATGAGAGATAGTATCTAGACCATATAATACTGCATTTGACTTCTGCTGGTTGAAAGCTATTTGTCTTCAGTTATAAGTGGGGGCATTTTATATTTGAAATATTTCATTCATGAGTGATGAATTTACCCCGTCAATAGTTTTATAAATTTCTATTGTAAGTTTCTGTAGGTTCCTTGTATGAGTGGAGACTGTTTCATCCTTTTGGAGAAGTTGTTCAAAACTCGATGAATAGTCATCATGTGCCAGTCGTAGAGCTCTTATGTGTATAATATTTATAAGGTTGTTACTTTTACGACTGCAGAATATGTTAAAGGGCAGTAATTGAAATAATTTAAAATGAATGTCTGCATAAGAAGTTTCCTTTCTCTTTCATTTAAGTAAGGTTTTCTTTCATTTAAAGCATTAATTTTTTTACTTCTCTCTCTACAAATCTTTTTTATATGATCATCAAATTTTAATTGATTATCGATTGTGACACCTAGTAGTTTAACTTTTTTTACTTCTTACTCTTCTTACGTTTTTTACAAATAGTTAATTATTAGAGAAGGCTCGTGCCTTGTTGGTTTTGATTTAATTATTATAAATCCCCATTCATCGCCATTATGGAATTATTTTTGAATCAGGCATTTAGAATAATAGTTTCTGCTTTTAATTTTGTGATTATGTTTTCTATTTTATTTCCTTTAATCGATTAGCTGCTATCATCTGCATAATTACAGATATCACTATCATTTATAAATAAAAACATGTCGTTAAGGAAGATATTGAATAATAAGGGTTCTAAGATTGATCCTTGAGGCACTCCTTGAATTATTTCTTGCCAAATGCTATGTTTAAAATAGATTTTAACTCTTTGAAATCTGCTTGTTAGATAGCCACGCATTAATTCCAAAGAACTTTTGCTAAATCCATTGCATGAAGTTTGGCAATAAGGAGATTTTGTGGGAGAGAGTCGAAGGCTTTTGATATTAGAATCCATTGAAATGGTTCCTGCTGTCGTTTTATTGTCAAGACATGCCTTGGGTTCCATACCTTTCCCTAAATCCTCAGAGGAGTGGGTTTAATTTTGAATGTATAAAAGAATATGTCTGATCTGATTGTATATTAATCGTAATTTGTTATGCTTGTTGCTTGTTTCGAGATATTGTTAATTCATACATAACAGTATTAAATTAAATCGTTAAGATAATGGAAAGCCAATATAGTAGAGAAGCAATTTCACAGCAATTCAATTTCAAAATATTTTGAAATGTTTTTCTGTGCCCTTAGCAAATGTTTTTCTTGCTAAATGCGGAGGAGAAAGAAACGTTTTACCTTGTTTCCCTGTACATATAAGGCCCTCCTTCTGACCACTGGCTGCTGTGTCACGGGTCATGGAGATGGAGTGAAAAGATCGATATTGTTGTCTGTGTGCGTGTGAATTGTACATTGCTGCAGAGAAGTTACACATTTGCTGGCGAACACAAAGAAACAGACTAGTTTGCCATATTAACATATACAACACTTGCAGACGAGAGGCTGGCAGCACGCAGAATTTATGATCATCAAGTCTGGCCTAACTAAAATGATGAATTTATTTTGAAGAGTGAATAGTTTGCCAACAAAAATCGCCTATTCAAACAAAGGTTTTTTGAAACAGTTGCAATTAATTTATCGCAGTTTGTGAAGATGTTTGAAAAGAGTCTCAACGACCTCGTAAGAGGGATAAGGAATAACAAAAGCAATGAGGTATAAAAAGTGAAAGTAAATGCTTTTTTTTTAACTATTGTCCAGGCCAGCACAGACGGCAGCCTCGTCTAACGGTCAAAACGTTTAGACTGTCTGCCTGCTAAAACTGTCTGCTAAAACGTTTACGTGTAGACAGTAAAAAGAATGAGAAACTCAATAAATGAATCAAATTTGATAAAAATTGTTTTCCAATTTTGCACCCAGTGGAAAGTTTGGATTTTGTGCATGGAACACAAGTACAATTTCAATTCTTCAAATGACAAGTACAATTCTTTAAATTTTGCACTGTTAGCAATAAAACATTTTCAGTTGCCATCCTTTGTAGGATATGACGGAAAGAATGTTTTTAGTTACAAAAATTTCATTTTGAGAAGAAAACGCAAATCTAATAAAAAACCACAATAATCTCATAAAACAGGAAGAAGTTCCAAAACACGCTATGACCTCATTCTGATTTTTTTAGGGCTTGTATTCCAACAAACCCCCCCCTTTAATTGCCAAATTGGGCTAACTGATCATGATTGGATTTTTGGATGGCCCCTAACAAACAAACAAACAGAAACATAAAAAAATTTGTGTACATTTGTGCACCAACATTTCAAACATGTACCAAATAGTCAATAGTCTATATTTGGTGTACAATATGAAGTTTCCAACTTGGCTTAATGGCATGAAAATGGATTTTCAAATTTGCTTTTTAATATAATGTTTTCCGTACTTGTTTTCTTTTACATTTTGTGGGTTTGTTACCCTCAAACTCTTGCAACACACAACTTTAACCTCCAATTTGGTCAAATTTATAAAAAATAATCTTTGTTGTATGCAGTAAATTGTGAAGTTACACAGGCTTGTTTACTTTACGATATAATCTTACATACAATTTAAATAAAAAATGAATTCTGATAAACTAAGATGGATTACTCCTCTCCGCACTTTCCTTTCCAGCATTAGGGTCCTCAGTTCTCCAGTACTGCTTGCTTCTGTCATGTCACATTTTCTCCTCTGCCTCATGGTGCCCTTCTGTGGCACTTTTACAATGAGTTGTTTTGCATCTAACTCTGAATGCCTCACACAATGTCTTACCAGTTTCATCCTTCTTTCCCATATTTTTATCTGTCACTCTTGCAAGGGCTGGAAAGAAGTCTATATTCTGGATGTGGTCCTTCCAACAAACAAGTGGACTACATCAAGTGACATCCACATTTGTGTGTATGTTTCAGGCTCATAACAACAGCACTGCTTACTCAACAATGGTTATAAACAGACACCTCTGGAGCTTCTTGTCCATCCCTGACTTCCACACTTTTTTCAAGCCATTCAAGACTTCTTCTGATCTCCAACAAAGGGGAGTAAGGGGGTTTGAACATGAATTTTTACATTTTATGTTAGTTAGTTGTATAAAATAAACCTCTTGTATAACTCAAAAACTGCAGTGATTATTTTACACAAGTTTTTCATAAATTGCAGGCTAAATATATCAATAATTGCCTTGATGAAATCAAGCAGGAGTTACGTCAGGAAAATATGAACATCAAGGCTCAAGCTGTCTCTAAACTTTTATACGTAAGTTTAAAAAGGAAAAAGTTTACATCAAGAATTTCTTATATGTTAAAATGTTGATTACACAAAACATCAGACTTTAATTTCTTATATTCTATCATATTTTTATATTATGCCAAGTATTATGTTTCAACATTGTATCAGTTATCAAAGATGACATTAGGTGAAGGAAAAGTTCTTTTAAAATATTCTTTTAAAATACTTTATAAATTGAAATTTTACTACCTGTTCAAACAAACATTATTCATAGAGTATACTCCTGTCATTTTATGTTTGATCTGCAGGTTTTATCAATGTTTTCTTTGAATTTTGTATATTTCTAATCATCTTTTCTTTTTGTAGCTTGAGATGCATGGATATGACATCAGTTGGGCAGCCTTCAACATGATTGAAGTTATGAGCTCTACAAAGTTTACACATAAGGTTCTTACATTTATTTGATCCCCACCAAAATCATTGTCTTTCAATTTCTTTGTTTTGCAGTAAAGTGCAATCTGGTTACCACAATTAGCAAGGAGTTATTTGTATTGATTTCAAGAAAACTCAATACATATTTCTGATTACAGGTCAAATATTGATAATTACAGATTAAAAAATTGAAATTTTTATCTTTAAAAACTTTTGACAATTACAGTTGAACCTCCATATAACAGACACATGTGGGATCAGTGTTACTATCCCTTGTAGAGAGGTGTGCCTTGTCTGGAGGTGTCATATATGCCCCAGTTAATGGAGGTTTCACTTTATATACTATTCTTAATGTATTATTAATTACATTCCTCACTAACTATTCTATTCTATGATACTACTTCAACAAGACCATGTTGAATCAAAAAATTTTTATGTAATTAATATGATAATTTGCTATTGTGTACTTTCATTTTAGCGCATTGGCTACCTTGCTGCTTCTCAATGCTTTCATGAAGAACTAGATGTTCTTATGCTTACAACTAATCTTATCAAAAAGGTATATAATTTTATTGCAGTTTAAACTTATTTTGCTGGCATATTGATAAGACATGCTGGTTTTCAAAAAAGGTGGAAACTAAAATTCAATCTGAGCAGTATTAAAATATTATATTTTATAATGTTTTTATGCAGTTTAAGAAACCCACATTGTACCTCCAGCCTATTGTATTATAACACCAATTGGGATTTAAATTGTGTTTCTAGAAAATCAGGACCTAAGTTTCTTATATTGATGTTTCTTATTCATGGATACCACTGTAAAGGGTGTCCCAAAAAAGGTAACAGCTTTGATCAAGGCTAGCCCTGTGATTTTCACTCAAATTTATTCAAAACATTTTAAAGATAATTCTTGGCAGTCAACTTAAAAATTGATACTTAGTTTGTTAATGTTTGTGCATTGAGAGTCGATATATTAATTCTGAAAGTTCAAATTTACCTACAACCCAAAACCAGAGGTCTAGATTTTATTTTGGTCTTGACTGCATTTCTGGATCTCCTAGATATCATAGCCTTTTACGAAATGAATTTAATGGTGCTTGGAAACACACTCAGACAGAAACCCAAAAACTGATGAATAAATGCTTATTCATGGATGCAGCCACTATGAAGAGCTTTCTCTTTTTCCAGAGTTTTTACTGAAAATCTACCAAGATGAAACAGCAATTTTAGCTTTCGAACAATTTAGCCATGAACCTCCAATCATTATTCAGAAGTGTTTTCAAAAACAAAGTATGTTGTCTGGAATACATGCTGTGGTTATGAAAATCCTACAAAGAGCTAAGGCTAAAATAAAACCTCTGGTTTTAGGTGGGAGGCAATTTTGAACTTTGAATGTTACTATCTGAATTCTCTAAGGACCAATATTGACAAACCAGATTTTTATTTTCAAGTTAACTATCAAGGATTACTTAAAAAATAATTTTTGACTAGTCTTAATCAAACCTGTTACCATGATTGTTTGTTTTCTATTTTGTGATTTGGGACACCTTTAATTTTCGTTCCACAGGATATGTCATCACAAAACCAATATGATGCAGGAGTAGCAATGAATGGCTTGTCTGTTTTCATCACACCAGACTTGGCCAGAGATTTAGCAAATGATGTTATGAACCAGGTATGTATATATATACTATGCTTTCACCTTCCGTTTTTTTTTTTAATTTGTGGTACTCTTATTGTGCTATCTTATATGGTGTTTTCAGAAGGGAATGAATTAAATTTTACTTGCGACTACTTGCGACTTCACTACTCCTAGGAGAACTTAAAAAGTTATATGATTCAATTTGATTGGCTACCTATTTATAGATGTGGCACTAGCCATTTTTATATCTGTTGATTCTCTTCAATATTGGCAGCAAAATCGAATTTTTGTGATTTTTTAAAATGTGAACTTATTTTAGATCCTCTTACATTTACAGAGTGTCTGAAGAATGCTTTTTGTAAAGAAGTTGTGTTGGCTAATTTTTGGACATTTCTTTTTTTAGATGGTTGCCTCAAGAACATACATGCGAAAGAAATCTGTCTTGTTGATGTACAAAGTATTTTTAAATGTGGGTATATTTTGTTGTAAACATTGAAATTTTAGACCAAGATGACAAATCATTAATTTGTAGTTTAATTATTATATGCAGAATACAGTGAATACACATTTTCATTATAAAAAAAATATATTCTACATACCAAGAGATGTGAAGTGTATTCTACACTGCCAGAGAGCGATAAAACGTGCATTCTACACTCCCAAATCAAGGGTGTGTTCTTTAAAGCCAATTATTTTTTCGGTAGCCTTCTTTGTTCGGAATTTGTGTTCTTTAAAGTCAATCTTTTGAAAACGGTAGGTTTAAAAGCTCTCCAAAACCTTCTGTTCCTGAATGCAGAAGGTTTCTGAGAATTGAAAATTGCTAGGAAGCTTGCCACTGTCGCTACGAGACACGCCACTACAGATTTCTGTCTCCGAAACCTACTGTTTTCAGAATTTAGAGGGTTTGGAAGATAATGAAAAACGCGCCCAAGAAACTACAACTCAGCACCAATACTGAAACTTCCTGAACGTTTTAAAAGTAGAAGGTCTCTTGAAAGTAGAAGATTTCCGAGAATTCAAGGCTCCTAGGAAACTTGCCACTGTCACTAGGAAACACACCAACTTTTTGGCCCTGGGAATGATAGTTTCAAGATGAAATTTTGGATTTTCAGAATTCTTGTTTTTTTTAACTTTTGGATTTGGTTTTACGGTTTGGAAAAGTTCCCAGGATTTGGTATACCGTTTTCATGATTTAGAAGGTTTGGAAGATCTAAACTTGATGAAAAAGTGATTAAATGATAGGAGCTTTGTGCCTAAAATTATTATTATAATGGTGGTCCAGAAAAAATCTATATAGACTGGTTTGTGTTTTTTAGTTTAATTTTAAAATTATAAATTTACTGACTACTAAAAATTATGTTAAATTTCCCAGTTTTAAGTAGCCAATATTCTTGTTAGAAATGAACACTCTATGCGGTATTTAAATTGTTTTGGATTGTCTGACTTTATATGTAGTATCTTAGCATTGACAAAAGTGATTTACAGTTTCCAGAGGCACTCCGTCCTGCGTTTCCTCGATTGAAAGAAAAACTAGAAGATCAAGATTCGGGTTCGTAACAATTTGATAACTTTTTTGAGAACAGCAAACATTCCTTTTAACAAAACATTTCAATACGTATATACGAAGGCTTGGTTGATCATTTAGAAAATATTTTTATATTTGTCATATTCTTTTGAAATGTTTTATAAACATTGGGATACCAATGGCAGCTTTTGCAAAACAAATGATTTAATATTGAACATTACAGAATAGATCCATTCATCTAAGGTTTGTTTACACCCAATACGAGTCATGTGACCAATCTCTAGATAGAACATCTTTTGACTTTTGTAACACATTTTATGCCATGAAAATTCGTGCTTTCAATACACGAAGTAGAAGTATACTAAAAGTTCCCACGGGTTTGGTTACATGACTTGAATTGGGTGTAAACAAGCCCAGTTGAAAAGATCTATAAAGTTAACTCACTTAACTTATTCTATATCCCGCGAGAGATTTCCGTGTTGGTTATGCTTCAGATAACTGGATCAAGTTTTTACTCCCCTTGAGAGTTTGAGATAGCGGGGTTAAACAGTATTGCTTTTTAATTGATTCATCATAGAGTGAACTTTTTTATCCAACTGTAATGTATATCTCTTGAGTTATCTTGAAAATTCATTACCTTGAAAATATTTTATTCCCTTTGAAAGTTGGAGATAGCGGCGTTAAACAGTACTGCGTTTTTAATCGACTCCCCATAGTGAACTTTTAATCCAGCTGTATTGTATAGCTCTTGAGAACTTTGGTCTTTATTTGGCTTTGGTCATCTTGAACAAATTTTCATTCCTCTTGAGAGTTGCAGATTAAGAGTTTTAGATTGAGACCGAGTGCAAAGCGAAATTTGGATCTGATTGAATGTACTCACAGGTATGAAATTTGGCCTTTCCAACTGTAACTCGCATTGTGATGAGCAAGACTTGAATTTTTTGTTTCACAAAATCTGTCGTTGCTTATTGGGTTAGAAATTAAAAAGATATGATTTTTAAACGTTAACGTTGGTTAATATTTTTATTGATTCTTGGTTTGTTATATCTATTTTTATTATATATCCATGCAAGGTGACTAAAACATTTTTGAGTAGCTATGAGGAATTATAAGGCGTAGGAAAGAGGAACCTGTTTAGTCAACAAATCTTGTTGGAAACATTTTCGTCATCGAAATTAAATTAACGCCTTAATTTTTAACATCTGCACCATACTTTTTATTTCATAGCTCGTCAAAACGCACAAACGTTTTTTGACTCCCCCGGCATACAAGATATAAAAACGTGCGGTTATCAACGACTGATTTGTTCACTCATCAAAATCAAATTAAACAACGATTGACGAGAAGTTCATCACTTAACAACTTGTATGTGC
>JAYJMH010079473.1:0-10273 GCA_036873815.1 Phacellophora camtschatica | reverse complement strand
AAATTCTTTGTGTAAAAACAAATATAAGGTCAAATACTATAGAATCATTACCAACTTATTATTTCTGTATTGTAAAATATTTCTAAATCCCTGGGCCTGCATTTCTTTGTGAAGCAGTTAACTAGCATAACGCCACTATTCGGATGAAATCACACTTTTAGTCTGGCTTTTTATCCAAAAAGAACAGCAATTATTATTTTAAAATATTGCTATCAAAACCGCTTCTTGCCAACCTTTGATTTCTTATTTGATAATTTTTTTTGGCTTCCGAATTGAGTTTTCGAGGTTAAGAGTCATATGATCTTTTTAGACATCTTTGAGACAGTCATCAATGAAAATTGCATTGAAGTTGTTTTGGAACAGCACCCAGTAGTCGTCTGAGAAGAAACAAGAAAGAAGAAAGAGCAAAAAGATGCCAAAACAGCAGCAGAAGGCAACAAAACCATCAATGGGTGAGTTGCAGTTGCCAGTGTTGGAGGAAATGCCATCTTAGATTAGAGAAACGTTTTGTAGCATGGGAGCTGATGAGATGATCTATGACATATATCATGGTGACATGCAAAAACTCACTACCCTGGTCAGTTACCCACTGCAAGAGTCATAAAAATCAATGATTTCCGAAACTTATAAGGGGATGGCCACCACCCTAATTATTTTACCAAGGGCCAAAGAACATGTGGGACAAAATTGATGAAATATGGAAGGATGAAGACTTCATAAAGACCTCTAATTTAACTGATAATCAGCTAATCGTTTCACAAATGACACCATTGAATATGCCTCAAGACGTTCTTCTTTTGATATATATTTTATTAATTTCCGCTAACGTATGCAATTTTTCACATATATGACGTCATATACATATATGACGTCGTATAATGAATAGATAAGTGTATTAAATAGCAAAATGTATTGATTTTGTACAATTTTTCATTAATCCATCAGTTAAAGAAATTTGGCAATTAAAAATTAGCTATTTACATTTGAAATTAAAATAATTTAACTAATTACTTTTCAAATAACACTCATTAATCAAATTTTGTTTCTTTAATTAATTAACATGAATCTAAAACTATGTTTTTCCTATAATTATCGAGGCTTTTACTTGTTTTAGCAAATAATATTTCCTTTTAGGTTGAATAGCTATTTTTGCACATTTTCCCATTGTTTTTGGTTGCCTAGCGACAATCAGCATAATTAGATAGTAATTTGTGCTATTTTTAAAATCTACAATGTTTGTTGATTATGTGTGAAAGGTTTCATAATCATGTTCTTATTGACTGCTGAAATAAGAAGGGCCCCCCTTCCCAGACAAAAAGATCAAATTGTTTACCCCTTCCAAATAGGGTAAAGTGAAGAACAAAAGATGACAATCATCCATTCTTGCAGAAGCAAATAGATATAATTGGTGAATGCAAAGAAGTAGCTGATGATGTTTCTATCAACTCAAACAGCAAATTGATTAGAAATCTAGGCAAGGGAGGCCTGATGTATCCAAAAAAAGTTTGTTGAATTTTTTATAAGATAGAGAGCATCTTCCATGGCTAGCGACAATCAGCATAATTAGATAGTAATTAGTGCTATTTTTAAAATCTACAATGTTTGTTGATTATGTTTGTTGAAAACATCAAGATTATTAACAAGGAAGAAATTATGGCCAATTTTTTCGAAGTGACCTCTGTCGTTGATAAATTCTTATGATGACAGAATCTGTCACAGCAACTAATGATTCACAAATGTAAACTGTTGAAAATCTGCATGTACTTCTATATAAAAATAAGACCTTTTAGACATGCAAAGAACGCCATTGAAAGTTATTATTCAGCAACTGAGGGGAGATATCATAAAGCACTGAAGAGAGATATCAAGAAGAAATCAGACTGAAAACAAAATAAGACAAAGTAAACCACATCTTAAGAACTGTAACACCTCCAAATGAATAGGGTAACTACTGTATTTTCTCAAAATTTGACAACTTTTATGACAGTTGTTTGTCTTGTCTTTGTTCTCTTCATTCTTCCTGAATCAAATTAGGTTATCTAGCATATAAGATTAGAGTCGGCGCTTACACCAGGCAAACTAGTTGGCAAATTGTTACCAATGGGGGGCTCTCATCTAAAAAAAATTCTCTTTAGGGGAGGCGCTCATTTGAGAGGAGTGCTCTTTCAAGGCAATACGGTATATGAATTTAATTTCAAAACCATTAAAAATTCAACTTAAATGCCAACAATGGGTCTTTGATAACAACATCACAAGAATAAAAATCGTGGAGGAGCAAATTTACGAAAAAAGCTTTGTTTTTCCTCTTTCTAATTATGTACGGTAAGGGTAATCACACATTAACACGGTTTTTCTGTCTAACAATTCTCATCGGTTTCTGTTTAGTTTCTAAACAATTCTTGTTTGGAAAAATTTATAGTCTTTCATATGACTCACTAAATTCTTATAAGAAATGTGAATAATTCTTAAACATTGAATACTCGTCATGTTAATGAATCTGAAGACAAATAATGTGTGCAAGGTCTGTACTGTATTTTCTATACCAGAGAAAGTCCAACTACAATAAGAAGCTTGATACCAATGCACCAAGTTAGTTATTAAGCCTCGGATATTTTAGTTTTTCGATTCTTTAATTGGCTAGTGGTAATTGTTATCTTTCCAGCAGGTCTCTTTGATTCTTTGGTATTGCCTTCGGGTGTTATTGACGTGGCAATACTGCGCTGCACTCTTAGTTTGTTCTCTTGAAATCCAAGGGCATACAAAGTTGGATTATTTGATCTGCGAGCCAAGCCCCTATGGCGTCCGAAATGATCTTCAAGTGGATCCTGGTATATTCTATTTGTTAAGACATATATGAAACCATGTTGTAACAGAATCTTGACACAATCAATCATGGAATGGGCTGTTGTTTGAGTCCTTTAAAGGTTGCATTACTCAAGAACATTCTTGCTTCGTCGTTTTTGGAAGAATTGCCTGGTCTTTTGTAAATAACATCTTGCCAATCATCCAAATACTTAAGAAATACATCTTTTAAAAAAGCAAACGTTTCATCATGAATAGAAAAGTTAGGGCAAAAATTGGCCTTCTCTTACTATCTGCTACTTTCAGTTAATTTGCATTGTAGCAATCAAACAATTTATCAATCATGAATATAAACTGAAATGTCTCAGATGCAGAATATGGACCGTAACAGATCATCACCTTATCAACTGTGCCATCTTGTTCCCTTTGGATTGCTCTTGAAAACATTTTGTTGCTGTTCCTAAAACAGTTTTTTGAAAGAATCTTTTGGCAATTCCTGCTTGACATTTTCAGTCAAATTCTGAAAGTCACCATGCAACTCAGAATCAAGTTGGATTCCATTTGTCTCGATTAGCTGATTCATTTCCTTGATCTTGATCTCGGAAAGTTTATTTTCATTCAAGCGGTGGCAGTTATTGGCTTGTTCTTATTATAATTTGATTTTTCAGTTGTTTGGTGATATTCTTGAATTCATCACAAATATCCCCCTCTAAAATCAAAGCAAGGCATGAAAATTTTGCCCTTAACAGTACTTTTATGTGAGCTGTAATCACACTGCTTCTTGTGAAGTATACACTGTTCTCCATATTCTTTAAGTTCCAGATCAGTTTTGCAATTACATTTATTCAATGCAGAAACAGACTCAAGTAGCCACTGAATTTGGATTTTAGCAACACTTCTTTAATGCTTTTTATAAATAGGATGGCCGAGTGGCAGCTCAAGGGACAAGTACTTAATGGTAAATTCAAATGCTTCTTTAACAACCACTTTGAATATGACATTTCCATCTTTTCTAATGCATCCTAATATATTTTTATCTTCTTCATACAACAAAACTTTCCAAGGGTCTTTTATTTTGGATAAACCATGGTGAACCTCAGACAAACATCTATATCGATGCAGTTCAGGGAGTTCTGTTGCAAAATTTCTTGCCAATTCTCGTCTAGGTTTTGGCCTTCGTGCTTCAACACTTTTCTTTGGTAGAAATGTGGTTGGCAAACTCCCAACTTTTAGCTTTTTCTTGCTTTCTTTCCTGGAAAAGTAATCGAATCTATTATTACATTTAGTTAGAAAAAGGCACTAGAACAAGCTGTTTGGAGGTTTGATTTTGAATTCAACATATGGGGTACCTAAGACTGGGGAACCATTAGCATATCGGATTTGTGGTTGAGGTGAGGGACACACCTCTCACTTTAACAAATTTAGAAGAAGGAAAGAGAGCACATGTTCCGTAAAATGTCTAAATAGCAGAACAGAGTGCTGAATTTAAAAGGGCCTTGCCATAAAATAATACAACAAAAAGTCCAATTTATTATTATTATTATATGTATACACAAAAAAATATTTAAAATCAAAAATACCTCAAAATACATATCTCTATGTGAATAAATAAATGTTAAACCCAATTTAAGCAGACACTTATTTAAATTTGGTAAAATTGCTATGTGAAAACTTTGTTTCTTCAGCTGTCTTATTCAAGGACTATAGTCTAGATAGATACAAGAATATGCTGTGATTAAGGCTGCATTGCAAGTCATTCAATTCATTTTTCTAGACCTGTGTAAAACCTGGTTGGTTGGTACGAGTAAACAGCAGAAATAAGTAGAATCTAGACTAAGTAGAATCTAGAATCTAGTATTGATATTTACTTGCCTGCTCTTATGCAATCTTCGGTAAAATGACGGGAACAGATAAATGCTCTCTTGGGATTGAATGTATTTTCCGATGAAATGGATGAAATGAATTTCAATTTATTTCTAGCTGAGAATATAATTCTTAAATGTCGTTCACTTATAAAACAAGCAACTGTGGCTGATTCATGTAAAACCCCGATTTTAATGCCAACTAGGAACCGTTATTCTGAACCTGATGCTAGTTGTCAAGGAAAAGGATTGTTCATATCGGTTTTGCATAGACTACCGAAAATTAAATGCAGTTACCAAAGCCGATGCCCACCACCTCCCTCGGGTTGATAACCTTTTGGAAGCGTTAAATGGTAACACAATTGTTAGTACATTGGATTTCCCAGTGGCTATTGGCAGTTGGGCATGGATCCTGGTGATTGTGAGAAAATAGCCTTTCGCACCCCATGGGGCTATGTGAATTTTTGTGTCTCCCATATGGGTTATCCAATGCCCAAACCACATTTTCCCATGCTATCGGAATTGTCTTGTCAGGTCTAACATATATAGATTGTCTGTGTTATTTTTATGATGTCATAAAATTCTCTAACATAATGTATGATCACTGCATAAGTTTATCGTTAGTGCTACACAGGTTTTGCCAGCACAATTTGCGAGTTAAGGCATCTAAATGTTATTTTGGGGCAGACAAGGTTGTTTACTTGAGTCACACTGTTGCCCGTGAGGTTATTCTTACTGACACAAAGAAATTTGAAGCCATAAAAGATCTGTCCCTACCATCTACTTTGAAAATTCTACGCTTATTTCTGGGCCTTGCTGGGTATTACCGTAAATGTTTTCCTTAATTTTCCACATTTTCTGCTCCCTTTTCTGAGTTAATGAAAAAGAGTGTCAAATTATTTTGAGTGACCAACATCAAGAGGCCATCCAGACGCTAAAAATGCATCTCTGTTCAGCTCCAGTCCTCGCAAACTCCAAATTTGATAAGGAAATTTTTGTTACAGACAGACGCATTAGATGTTGTTTTAGGATTAGAGAATTGAATATCATAAATAACTAGATGTTGGTAAAGGACTAGAGGATTTAGAGTGTCATTGACATATTTATCTTCTTGTTGTCATGGACCATTTCACCAAGCCGTCATTCATTCGGACCAGGGTCGAAATTTTGATAGTGTTATAATGCATGAAATTTATAGTATAATGGGTCTCAAGAAAACACGCACCACTGCTTACCATCCCCAATTTGATGGACTTGTAGACAGGCAAAACAAGACCTTACAAGAAGTAATCACTAACTTTGTTTCAGAGCATAATTTAGATTAGGACGAGTGGCTAGACCAGGTAGTATTCGCATACAGCACCAGTGCACTCGAGTCAACAGGTATTTCTCCTCACGAGACAATCTTGGGTCGACCAGTTAGGATGCTTATTGGAATAGAGTTAGGAGTACCATTGCCAAATACCTCGAGTCAGTCAGACTTTAGCCAGTCATTGCGCAAAGCTGTACATATTGCAAACCAGGTAGCACAGAAAAATGTTGCGGCAGCAAGAGCTAGGCAGTCTACTCAGTACTACAAGAGTCACCTAAACTAGAAACAATTTGAACCTTGGCAAACAATGTGGTTGGCCGTCCTAAGAAGTGGGCATTGGGGGGGGAAGGAATTGGTCCATACAAAATTTGTAACCAAACGGGGTTAAATATGTATTGCAGCCCAACATAGGAAAGACATTTGTAGCACACCACAGTCCGCTTAAGCTCTATCCTACCCTGTGGGACCGAGGCATATCAGTACAGCCGACTGAAGAAACTCTCGAGTTATCTTTGTAGAACCTGAGCATTTGGCAATGGAACAGGAATAACGAGGTGTTAGGGGTGGTAATGCCAGACCCACACATCTTCACCAGATCATAAACCCTCCTCTAATTTTTTTGGATTTTGTGACAGTAGTGCAAACCAATCCCAACTGCTAAAAGTTTAAGAGAAGGAAAGGTGTATATAGGAGCCAACTATGCTTGGTGCCTAGTTATTTTTATTCTTATAACAATTTGTTGATTTATTATTCTCCATCCATATCTTGTAACTGTGTCTTGTAGCTGTGTTTGTGCAATTTGTAGTCCTTATGTAAAATCCTGTTGCCTATCTGTTTATTGACAAGAATCAGAACCCTTATACCTGATTGTATTCTAGTATTATTAAGACAGAAGAAGGTTAGAAATAGAGAGTGAACACAGCAAAGTATTTCTGCCAGACCCAAACACGCGACACTCCTTCATATGGTTTTGTTTTATTGGGGCCCAAGCGTAAAGTGAGTCTTGTTATCACTTGTCATCTTCAGTTTCAATCTAAAGGCCAAAGCAAAGCCCAGTAGGAGTTCAACAGAAAGACCTCGTCCTTATTCTCAGATTTTGATGTAGGAAATTAATTTTTTTCAAATAAGGTTGATAATATTTTCCTCACTTAACAATGTCTATTAATAATTCATGTGTTTACCAACATATTGCTTTGGCCTTTTTATTTTAAGCCTTCAGTTAATCTTAATTTCAAGTCTAGCTTTCGAAAATGAATATTTTCGCACTAAATGCATCAATTTCAAAGGCAGCAGATTTTTCATGACGTTTTACCCAATGCGCTGTCACCGACCTATCAGTGAAAAAATCCAGGGAGAAATTCAACTGAGTTCTGGGGCACCTAGCCAGCTTCAAGGGTTTGACTGATCTCCGAAGAAAAGTATTCGAAAAACAACTCCATATTAAGTTCATGTTTGTTTGTTAGTTGAGACATTTAACTTACAGAGACAAGGTGCATGTGCTGTTCATCCCAACGAGAGAATTATCAACATTATTTGAAACACAAGGTACATATAAGTGCAAATATTATTCTAAATAATGTTTGAAAATTGATAAAAATTTATCTTGAGCTGATATTTAATTTGAATCAATACATGCAAACCCTGCAGCTGCAATCTCGATAATTTTAGTGGCATCATAATAAGCACACTTGCATATTCCCGTTCCACTGTATTGAGCTCCAAAATAAAAGTTACTTTTGCAAAAGTAATAGCAATGCCATTTTTGTTGGGCTTCAGCACGGTGATTCGATACACTTGAATACTTACAGCTCTCTGTCCAGTGCTTGTTATCTAAAACAAAACAAAAACAATGTCACCCAAAACTGTTATTTAAGCCTATAAGGTGTTTCAAAAGAGCAGTAATGTCACCCAAAACTGTTATTCAAGCCTATAAGGTGCTTGAAAAAATAATTTCCTTCGTCCCTGAGGGGAGGGTATTTGCTTGGTTATAGCATCTTACATTATTTTTGGAAATTGTCCCAGGTCAGGTGACCTTCATATCGACAATGTTGTAAATTCAACACCATAAATGATTGCCACATCCGTAGTATGCATCCAATTTCAATAAAGAAACAACAAATTCGGGTTTGCTAAGATGAAAGTTTTCCGGTGATATATACATATCTGCTTTTTGTTGATGTTAGCAACTTAACAAGATGACGTCATCACTTTCGGAATGGTGGTCGATTATCCACCTGTTTGAGATGTATATACCATAATAGAAATTTATAGAAATTTTAAGATATTCCATTTTTGATTTTTATTTAGAGTTTGTATACAAGTTTAGCCTGAGAATCAATGTTTGCATTTCAACGTATCAACGTTCGTTTGTTAATACGTCTGTTTCACGTTTGATGCAAGGCACATATAATTATAATATGGCAATTCATCCACACTAAATTTTCCTTCTTCATATTCAAATCTATACATTGTGATGAAGGCACCCCTGATCCTACAGCATGGGCGTAGGGCATTTCGCGGTGGGGATCCTGGATGGGAAGCAGTGGTGGCAGCAACTGTTGTCGTATGTTTGCATTTCTACCGTCAATTGTACCAAAATTATAGCTGTGTAACGATTTAAAATTTGTAAGAGCTTTGACCGTGAAGATGAAGTTGAATCTTGGCCTAACAAAAGTTTTGCGGTCATATCCCTCATAAACTTTAAATCTTGTATTGCTGTAACTTTGAAAAAACTATGCATAAATACAAAAATTAGTTTTCAGACTAAACTTTTCTTGCAGAAACCAAGTCAAGAATCAGAAATGCAATATCTTAAAAAATCGACATATTTCCTAATGCCCGATTTATCCCGAAAAGGTGGATTGGTTTCTTATTTTGTCAGAAAAGCTTCCTGTTACAATCAACAGAGATAATCATTTCTCACTTGATCTTACTCTTAGATGCCTTATTGCCGTGGTGGTTGGAATATAGGGGGCTTGAAATTATCTTTTGATAAGATATACTACAGGAGGTTTAAATAGGAATAAACTGCATGTATCATGCCTAATGCAAATTAATGCTTGTCAAAACATTTAATACAACAAGTCCTTTCAAATTAAAATTCTACGCAAAAAGCGCGTTGCAAATATAACAATAATCGAATACTACAATAATCGAATATTACAATAATTGAATATTACAATAATCGAATATTACAATAATCCTATATTACAATAATCCAATATTAAAATAATCCAACATTACAATAATCCTATATTACAATAATCCAATATTACAATAATCCAATATTACGATAATCCAATATTACAATAATCTAATATAAAAAATGTATTTAATGAGGAAGCCAATTCGTTTTCAAAAGAAAGTTAATGAGATGCCTGATTTTAAATGTGTGCGAGACAACAGGTCTACCTCCTGATTTCATTACTTTTCAAAATATACAATTATTTTGTTAATCAATTACTGTTTACAAACTACAAGAAAATACAAATTTCCGGGTGTTGTTATCAACATAGAATCAACAGAGGCAAATTTTGCAAAAGTATTGAAATTGACCCAACTACTTTAAAGGAATCATCCATTAAAAACAATCTCAACTGGAAAATGCAAACAAGTGAAGCCATGCAGAGTTGCGGGAGGGCAACATTTTCGTCAGAAAAGGACACAGTAAAGAGCACGTTATACTAAAAAGAGCATCAATCGTGTTTTAAAACCTATGATTAAACTTATTTCTAGAATCCTTTGTTTCCTGTGCTCGTGCATAGATCTGACTTAATTGCGGCTTGAGCCCTAGTTAAGGCCGCATGTAGACTGGATTTGACAATATTCAATAGAATTTGAACACCTAGAAACGAGCAAATTCTTCGAACAGCAGAATGAGCGACTTTTAAAACGCGTTCGTGAAATTGAGCCATGGGAATGTTGGTCTGTAATTGTTGTTTTTTGAAGTTTTTGAATAATGTTCACTTAGGCAGAATTTGCGAACTGCCTTGTCGGTCGGCCAAGAATGAAGAACTGTATTCTTAACTTTTCCCCTGCTCGGTTTACGAGTACTCCTCATAGTTGTAAATTGTGTCCATTGTAGAGTTTCAAATATTACAATCCAAACCTGTTGATGTTTGAAAAATGTTACAATTGGCTGTATACAACATGAAATCCCGTAGCAAATATATTGATAACCTTCACATCAGAAACTGAGATCTTCCAAACAAAAGAATTGTCGTGCGATAAAAAGAGAACTGCAGCCGATATATTAGAAAGGAGCCTCATTGTTTGGCTTTCTCAGATGTTATTTTGC
>JAYJMH010079462.1:0-10273 GCA_036873815.1 Phacellophora camtschatica | reverse complement strand
AACTTAGGTTTTTAGACAGGGCACATTGTAAATCAGTTTCTTTTAAAACTGAATGTATTACCCTGTATAAAGAATATGAAATGAAAATGAAAATGTGTGGTGTTTTTTGACTAGATCGGACTTCGGGGCCTTTGAAGATAAGTTGAAATTCGGTGTTCTGGAAAGATGTCGATTTTTGCGGGCGCACTGGATAATCAACATGACAGTGTAACAATCATTATTCCCAAACAAAGGGGATTACGATTGTCATGAATTTATCATGACAATGTCTGCAGTGCGCCCGAAGCCTCCGGTCTGGAAATACTTTTTTCTCGAAATCCATGACATGTTTTTGAACGAAATATTTTGGTTCAGACATCAATGAAATAAATAGTATTTTCTCTGCCCGTACAAAATCTAACTTTCAGTTGAGATGGCGCAGAATGAACACAAAATTTTTCACCGAAAAAACGTAAAAGAAACTCAGTTCTGGGACAGCTGAGAAACAAAAATAAGAAATTTTAAAATTTCAACGGAAAAATGATACTTCAACTCCTGTGCAAAATCTATTTTACAACAGGGCCGGTGCAAATCAAAAAATAATTTAAAAAAAAGTGAAAGCCCAATTGTCATAAAACGCTAACAAACTTAGTGCCCCGTCAAGAATGTCTTTAAAAAATATGTGTGCCCCATATTACCAAACTTGAAATGGTACAAAAGCGACCGACTTTTATACAATATTTGTTTAATCACAAAACTGAGCACAGGCACGCCACTGCTTTTCAGTGAAACTGTAGAATGTATGTTATCCTACCCCCGTTTTTGTGTGTGTTTTTCAAATATGTGCTACCACCTTACCCATTCCGAAAAGGCAATTCACTCACCGAAATTCTTTTCTCCTCCACAAACAAAAGGAACCAACAAAATCCGAAATTCCTAGCTAAAAAATGTTTGCTAAATCCTACCTCTGTAAAATACCCAATCCCCTCACTTTTTTAGCAAACGCAGCGCTGGAGTTGAGGCAGGCAGGCCGAACGAACAAATCTAAAAGGAAGGCATCTACAAAATGGTTCGGGTAACGGGAAATCAAAAGATAAAAATAAATAAACGAGAAACGAGAAACAAATGAAACAATCGTCAAGAGGTAACAAGAAAAGCGCAAATTGACACATAAAAAGAACGAGCAATTAAACGAGGGCGGGGGTGTTAACAACAAAAATATTTTATCTTTCTTTTGTTGGGAGCATCTAAAAGCAAGGCATGTATCAAATGGTTGGGGGGGGGGGTTAACGGGAAACACACACATTTTCACACACAATATTAATATTGCAAGAAGGACAAAATGAATAAACGAGAAACAAATGAAACGATGATCGGGTGGTAACAACAACAGGTAAATTGCCATAAAAATAAATATTTGCAAGAACAAGTAACAAATAAGCGAGAAACAAAAGAAACAATGATCGGAATTGGGTGCTCGAAAAAGCCAACATCCGACAATCCGCTCAAAATGCTAACAAAATCCGAAATTCCAAGCAAAATATTTGCAAAATCCTACCCCCGTAAACCCCCAAACCTTCCGCCCTCTAGCAAGCGCAGCGCTTAAGTTGAGGCCTGCCGAAAAGTGAACTTTAAGCAGCAAGTCTAAAACCATACATCTCCTCAATACCGCACAAATTTTTTGCATAGCAAAAGCACTAAGCAAATTTTCCCACCCAATAGTCATCCATCGCCTCTATACCGCACAAAATCCAGAGCTATCTAAATCAATTGTTTCAGGATGCGCACGCATTTTAAATAAGCAAAACACAAATAACTAAAAACCTTTTACTGGAATCTTGTCAAATTAATTATATTTAAAATAAAATTTATGGAAGTCATGTTTTAGAGTTTGTAAGCTATTTCTTGACAATTTGACTGCCGCCCGTAATTGCTGTGCGGTATTCTAAATCCACCCCTGATTAAAGGGCTATCCAATATCATCAAGAAAAACTGTGAGGGCCTCAACTTATTTAGGCCTAATAATAATATTATATTACAATAGGCCTAAACAATGTTCTTTCTATTTTTATTAAATGGTTGGCTGGCTTTTGGTTACCAGGGCTTTCGTTTCCAGCAGTAAAGATGGTTCTAAACAACAATGAAACTAAAATGATCATATATCATTGAAAAATGGAGGAAAAATGTAGAAAAACGTTACCTTTTTCGTGGTTTTGGGTCGAAGCAAAGAGCTGGTAAGTTCTTCCATGCATCATTTCCAAACCTCGGCACAATTGACGTCATATATGTCATATCTCTGAAAGTGCTAAAATTTCTTCTGGACAATAGACTTTGTGTACTTTGCGCAATGACATCTGAGTAAAATATACTGAACATTCATAAAATTCTTTTACACTAAAATTTTTGACCAAAGATGAAATATTGAGCTTCATTCTGGTTTATCTGACTAATAACTCCTTCAGAGGCGCTTCGCGCCAGCTTCGGTGGCCAATACAAAAACCTTCTGCGGAGGAGTATTCTAGAAACAATTTTCCAAATCTTCCTCGCACTTTTTCCTCCGCAGAGGACTTGAACATTTTTGACGTTTTACTGATATTGTAGACTTGGAGCAAGTCTACCTCTTGACTGATTTTACCAAGTTTGTTCCAGGCCTAAATACCACACCCATTTGTCGGCAAATGTAAAGCTCCCACCACCTGGGTTGAAATCTCTAGCGACGGCCCTGCCTATGAAAACCATTAGCCCTCACCAAATTAACCTGATTATACAGCACGCCAAATCCAACAACCTGGTAGATTTTTATATATTTATTAATTTCGTTTAATTTCATTTGCTTTATTTCTGTGGGTTTCTTATTTATTTGCATGAAGCTTATGTCGAAGCTTCATTGTTTTAAGTTACGTTATTGTCAAATAGGCTCGATTTTGATGATGCTCAGGAGGCTTCTGCATACATATATATACCTGAGAATACACGTTTATATATACCTGAGAATACATATATGTATACATATATATATACATATACCTGAGAATACACGTTTTAGGGAGTCATCATTTTTAATGCCGGGTACCTTTGTTTTATTGGGGTATCAAAATTACGAAACAAAATTTACAAATAACTAAGAAATATTAGATGTTTCTGCTGTGTCCATCAGGCAAGAAGTTACTTGAAATAGTTGGTGAGGGTCCTTTGTTTTGATTCATCTTTCCCAATTTGATATCTTTTATGCCCAGCCGTATCTTAGTAACTTCACGTTTTTCATCTAAATCCATAACACACATAGATTCAACACCAAAAATACCCTTTTCCTGGAGGTATGAAATTTTTTTTGGATATTTTAACATGGGGTGTCAAATATTATTAAACTTTGTGAATGGGGTAAGAAAATTTCCCCACTTTTATCCAAAATTTTTCCACCTCTGTACCCGGTGTTAAAAATGACAACTCCCTTATAAGAAACTTTTTGGTTGATTCAGTGAAGACTTTTATCCTGTACAATATATACCCAATTCTCGTAATACTTTTGTTGAAAATAGGAATGCATAGTAAAAAAAGGGAATTTTTTATATACAATTAAGAAACTTTTAAGAAACTCTTATTAATGACAATTCGACAATTGGTAAAAAATGGTCCGAAACTAAGAAACGTTCACTAGTGGAGCCTGTTAGCCAGGTTTCTTCTAAAAAAAACCTTCAACCCCATAGGCACAGTGTTCGATGTTACTGCAAATGTTTGGTTTATCAACAAGTCAATCCAAATAAAAGATTTATGCAGCTGCTTAATTGTCAGGATAAACGTTGAGAGGTAATGGAATGCAGAAC
Organism: Phacellophora camtschatica; assembly: GCA_036873815.1. Classification (NCBI taxonomy): domain Eukaryota; kingdom Metazoa; phylum Cnidaria; class Scyphozoa; order Semaeostomeae; family Ulmaridae; genus Phacellophora; species Phacellophora camtschatica. The sequence continues at coordinate 6,470 of JAYJMH010079462.1, read as the reverse complement.
TTCTGTTGTTTCAAATATTAAATTATTCAGAAATTTGGGTGCAGTATGAGGGCAGGTTTTCAGACACCGATAGCTGATAGCGCATATCTATTGTTATTTTTCAATTTGTTCTATTGTTCTTTTGCGGACACAAAAGAGAATGGGTAAAAAGTAATGAAAACTTGATTGGAGATCAATTCAACTCAATCGTTTTGATACTCGCCGTTCTAACCAAAATTTCTTTTCATAGGACAAATTCTCAAACACAACATGGTGAAAGCATTATTTCAATTATTTACCTTCTTGGGTTTGCTTCTGGCATATTGCCAATGTGGTCAGTATAAGCTATTTGCATAGTTAGTAAAGGAAAATAATTTAAATATTTAATTTCAATTAATTTACCGTTCATTTAGAATGACACAAATCATGCGCTGTTTTGTTGAAAATGTAATTTACCGGGCAAGTAAATTACAAGTTGACAGGTAGACTTGGAACGAGACTGCAATATCCCAACAAGACCTTTTATGCTATTTTATATTGGATTTTCAAAACCATGACTCACGATACATAAGTACACCTTACTACACTTGTAGGGATACACGTATGGCACTGTGTTTCAGAAAAAAAATTTCATGATACATGCTCTGTGTTTCAGATCGAAAAATGAAGTGCCCAAAACCCAATCCTATTGTTCACGGAACGGTAAGAGCGTCAAGGCTCCTACTCACCAATGCAAGATATACTTGTAACGAAAAAGGATACAAAATATCAGGCCGCCGAAAAATCAAATGTCTTCCAACTGGAAAATGGAAATACGACGCTCCCAAGTGTATAAGTAATGCATTATCAATTATATTATTTGATTATATAGCGTGGACGTATACCTATTCTAAAGCACGAGCACTACAAACCTTATATATAGCACTTAGCAATACAGACGTTTGCATCATCTGCATTACTACATTTTACCTATAGCATTACACCTATGCATCACCTGCATTACTACACGTTACCTTACTTACTACACTTACAGCATGACATGTATGAATCATCTGCATTACTACACTATACCTCATTTACTACACATATAGCATTACACGTATGCATCATCTACATTACTACATTTTACCTCATTTACTACACATATAGCATTACACGTATGCATCATCTACATTACTACATTTTACCTCAGTTACTACACATATAGCAGTACACATATTCATCATTTATAGTACTACACTTATAGATTTGTAGTACCTTAGTACTACACTTATACTTGACTACACTTATAGCATTACATGCACATGCATTATTTATAGTGCTACCCTTATAGCATTACACGTATATTTGTGGTACCTTAGTAGTACTATACTTATACCTGACTACACTTATGGCATTACACATATTCATTATTTGTAGTACTACTATTTGTCATAACATGTGGGAAATCGAGCCAGCCCAATAAACGGTATATCGCTGCTGTGTAGTTAGATACACGATTCATCCCAGATACCGGGCTGATTTGAACTTAAATGTTTTCCCTCTTTTAGCTGTCCTGGCAAGCAAACTGAAAAATACATGAAAATACATGAGTAATTTTGTCCCGCTTTCTGGATCTTATCGGGATCATATAAACTCCCCCTCAGAACAAGTTCATAGTTTTAAATGTTTTGTTTTAGAATACGATTGTCCGGATCCGGGAAAACCAATCAAAGGAAGACGTTATGGAAACAAATTTAAAATTGGTAACACAGTGCGGTACGAATGTTTGCCTGGTTTCACCCTAATTGGTTCTGATGCGAGGAGATGCCATAGTAATGGCACATGGACAGGAATACCTCCCACGTGTGAGGGTATGTAATATTATTTTCATTTTAAAATATGCATACATACTTTGTGAATGTTTTAAATTTTACTGCTGTTGTTGCAATTCTTCCAACCTCGTTACTAAGGATATTTCAAAACGAAATACTCCAGATATATACCTAGCTTTTGTATAGAAGGTAGAGAAGAATAATCTCGCGTCAACAACAAAAAGACAAATAAGGCCAGCACACAAATGGGATTCGAATATCAAATCTTTTGTTCTGTTGATGTAGCATAAAAATAAAGGCAATAAACGCAGCCCCGCCAAAAAATTTGAGCTGGGTTCCAAGAATATTTATTGTCCCAAACCCCCATTGGTAAACAAGGTTGAGAATATCCCTGGGAACGAGGTTGCAGTTCTGGGAAAATTCTGCAAATTCAAAGTAAGCAAGTAAGTAGAATTTCGACACTAAAATTTAGAAGGAAAAAAACAAAATTAGAGTTATAAAATATTTACCGAGTATTAAAATCACAGAGTCAATCAATAAAAATTAAAAAAAAGGATAATTATCGGTACATCAAATTCACACCTTCGTTCTTTAGTAAATTTTGCATATAGCAGTTTTTGATTTTATGCTTGAAAGAGTTTACACTATTTGTAATTTTAATATCAGATGGTAATTGCGAAAATTCTGCAAATTCAAAAAAGTAAAAAAATGCGTTGAAACATAATATTTCTTGAGATTTTCAGCTGAGAAGTATTTCTTTTCCTGTTGAATTGAATTGAATTGATTTGTAGCTGTTTCTTTCATGCACGGATCTACGTCTATAGTACTTTGTTCTTTATTAATCAGAAACAAAATGATGCAACCACACACTTCTCGTGTGACTTAAACCTTGTTTAAGATTGATTTAAATCTTGTTTAAGATTGATTTAAAACTTCATGATATTATGACAAATAAAGGTCAGTTGTAATACTCACGTCATGAGCAATATAATTTGGATGATTTGCTTCTTAGCGCCCATGAATTTCCTAGCGCCCATGCAAGTCAGTGTCCTATTACCCGTACCACCTAATGTGACATAATGTCCTATCATGTCATACGGGTAACGGTTTTTGGTATTGCATACCGTATTGCATGGGCGCTTGGAAGTATGTCATCAGAATCCTATTTCTTATGCTCTCACAAATACAGTCTGAACATCTTGATTACAACATCCACGAATTACTCCTGCATGAATGAGTTCTTTTCTAAAATCATCAGAAATCATCAATGAGTTTAAATGAAAGTCTCTAAAATGTCGAACGAGTCTACCATTGTTGTGTTATAAAGCAACAGTTTGCGATAGACACGTTTGGTTTCATGAGCTATGTGATTCGATTAATTTGTTTTTTCTATTCTTTTTATTTTGCTTTTATATGAATTTTTTCGTGCATTTCCTACGCCCATGCAATGTAATCTCTTATTATCCATATCACCAAAATGACTGGGGGTCCTATTACTCATGTAACGCAGCAGCGACGAACACGTATAAAGTGACTGCCGGACTTCTATGGCTAGAGTATGTCACCACAATTAGAAAACCATGTTTTTCTGACGAAACCCATATTTTCTGTTGAAAAACCCAGTTTTTCTAAACAACTTGTATTTTCTCCAAAAAAAACCTGGTTTTTCTGACAGAAAAACTTGGTTTTTCTAAAACCTATATTTTCTCCAGAAAAACTAGTTTTTCTCAGGAGAAATGTGTAAGTATTAGTTATATTTATATATTTATGATAATAATATCTTCGTATTTATACAAATAAATTTTAATGAAATTGGATATCGAATAGAATGAAGCCTCTTTTAACTGACACCTCCAATCAACGAACACCTCCAAACAACGGTCACCTTGCTGTTGTTTCAAATCCCCGTTATATGGTAAACCCCTTCACCAACAACAAACAGAAACTTTTGTGCCAAATATGTTTGTTATATCATATGGATGTTTCACTGTATATCATTCTCATTTCAATTATATGCCTATTTCTAAACTTTACAGAGTTTGGTTGTGGACATCGCTTTCTCCAAATTTTTTGGCTGAGGGATGTTTTTCCATATTCTAAATGCTTGGGGGGAGGAGTATTTACACTAGGCATTGCATTTGCTAAAAGGTAGTCAAACATTATTCCCATGGATGGTAAATCATTAAGGTCTAAGTGCCACAGGAAACGAATAAAAACCTACCTTCTCTGAGAAAAACCTAAATTCTCTGAGAGAAACCTAGATTATCTAAGAAAAACCTAGATTCTCTAAGAAAAACCTAGATTCTCTGAGAAAAACCTAGATTCCCTAAAAAAAACCTATATTCTCTGAGAAAAATCTAGATTCTCTGAAAAAAACCTAGATTCTCTAAAAAGAACCTAGATTCTCTGAGAAAAACCTAGATTCTCTGAGAAAGACCTAGATTCTCTGAGAAAATCTTGGTTTTTCTGTAGAAAATCTTGGCTTTTTTAATTATGATGACATCCGCTTGCCACACACTTCTGTCGCTTTTAAGTCGTTTTTTGTCAAACTCAATACATTAAATGTTTTGTTATACGGGTAACAGAATATGTTATTGCATACCACATTGTATGGGCGCTGGGAAACATCTCAACATAAAAACTCAATACATTAAATTCGACGCAAGATAAAAGCAGCCGTAGAACTAAGCCTCAACGGAGTTAAAAGTGGCGAACGCCAGGGGACTGGGCAATCTAAAAATAATATAGCTGTTCCTCCATTCAGATTTGACACATCATCATCAAAACTGAAAGGGAACTTTTGTTCGTGTAATTAATTTGTGTAGGCCCACTGTGCTGCATAACACAAATAACGAGAAATGACAAAAATAATGAGAGACAGGATTGTTATTATCTGAATTATTTTGTCTCTTTTCCAGATTTTGGAGAATGTGGTAAAATGAAAAAATCTCGCGGACGTATTCTTGGTGGGCAATTTTCCATGGAGGAAAGTGAATGGCCGTGGCAAGTCGCTATTTTCAAAGATCGTAAGTCGTGTAACATCAGAAATAAAATTTAAAAAATTTCGAAATAAATGGGGGAAAAAAAATTGACAAATAAAACTTTTCTTCTTTCAAAATTGTTTAAATACAAATATTTAAAATACAAGTATAGTTAAAAGGTCAGTAATAGACCGTAGAAAAATTGATGTCCGGTAAAAGCCCGTGCAAAATTTGATGTCCGGTAAAATTTGCATTATAATTTAATTTACATTAGAGGGTGACCCCAAAAAGTATCCTCCATAACGATATAAGTCATACAATTAGAAGTAACTCCTCAGTGGTAAATTTAACCTAAATTTTTACAGCACCAAACGTTTGCTTACTATCTTTTTCAACCTTTTATTACTTGGTAAGTAAAGAAAATATTATCGTAATTTTTTTAAGGACAAAAGTGAATAAGTCAAATATCATGTCATGAACTTCTGCCAATAATTAATTTTTTATCAGTCATTTTGTTATATGAGAATTGATTTTCCAATGATCAGGAAATGAATCAAAGAAAGCATGTCACTCTAGCAAGACATATGACACAAGATTCCTCATAATTTATTTTTTCTGTTAGGTTTATTTTATTGTGGTGGTTCACTCATCGGAGAAAATTTGGTTTTGACTGCAGCACAATGTTTTATTGAAGATAACCGGGCACGAAGCAAGCGTGTTCCCAAACTGACCACAAACATGTAAGTCATTCATATTATTTGTACACATGTACATACATTTTTACAAGACATAACAGAGATTTTTTTGGTTTGAGCTTTACTTGGGCGTTCTTAGTTTTTTATCAATCAGCCTTGAAATGTTGTTAAGAATATTGAGCACCTATCTCCTCCGCAGAAGCAGCTTTTAGCAAGCCTATATCTCAGGCCAATCCGGAGAAGTCATAAATTGTTACATACTATGTTCTCGTGACAATTTTGTTTTCATGTGACCAGGTTCTGGCATATCTGACATATTATTATTTTTGAATAGTTGCAAATTGCAAGGTGCAGTCATTTTCACCAACTTTCAACTTTTAAGCGTTTTTGATATTTGCTGCAAAGTATTGTGTAAGCAAAACCTGCGCATGCGCAACAGTTTCATAGAGAGATTTTTATGAGATTTTTCCTATGACCGTTATCAGCAAGTTTGTTATATTCTACGTTATTCTGTGTTATTCTGGGTTATTCTGCGTTAAAAAACATGACAATGGCCATCACACAGCACATTAGAAATTGTTTGCAGCTCTGAAACCGAATTTTTCTCTTATTTTTTGGGAAACCCAGAGGCGGATGCAGGGAAAAATCTGACTGACGCTCAGAAAATGGGAGGGGGGGGGCTTGGGGGTGAAGTGCCAAATTTTTTGGGGGGCCACACCTTGTTTTTCCCATGTAAAAACGGCCACGCCCCTCATTTTAGAAACAGAAATAGGTCTGCAATTATAAAATTAATCACAGTGAAAACGTTAACTACAGATAGAAAATAAAAATAAACTTTTGTAGTTTAAGTTAGTTTTGTATTTTTGTTTTTGACTTCTCACATTGTAAAATTGAATTGACTGCTCTAGATAAAACAAAAACAACACCTCTTAAATCAAGGTTACTGAATAATTCAGGAGCCTTACAGCTTGAAACAATTTAACAACAAAAACAAGCTGGAT
>JAYJMH010079451.1:0-10274 GCA_036873815.1 Phacellophora camtschatica | reverse complement strand
GTAATAATCCAGAATCGAAAACAGTTTGAAAAAAGCAATCCAACACATTTAGGCATCCAAATAATCATAATTGTAAAGTCATAAACTCCATTGATACCATTTCGATATGAGGAAATAATTCTTATTCCAATGCAAAAATCACGGATTTCCAATCCTAATACAAATATGGTAAATCTTTTTATGCTATGAAAATTATCTAATGCAGTAAACATTAATGCTCATCTAAATTGGAATAAAAGAAAAAATATGTTTGTTTTAACAATTTCCAAACCACAGTAAAATCCAAGATGTACCTGTCTTAGGCATAACAAACCAAAAATGAATACTAATGTTTATATATCAATTAGACATATCAAAAATCTAATATTAATGTTTGTCCGATTACAGCAGAACCAATTTTTATATACTATGAAAAATATCCAAATATGAACATTTGCAATCTGACATCAGATTTTTTGCTGAATTTTGCAATCTGCATAACTTCAAGATGAAACTGCAGTTGGTAAATAACAGACAATCAGATGGTTCAAATGTAACAGTTACTCCTGCAATATGAATGGGAATATACTCTTCAACCACAAAGTTTGCCTTGTTTGTCTTTGTCATTGCAATTTGGATAAATGGTCACTTTTGAACACCTACGCAACTTTACCTGAAAATGAAAAATTACAACAAAGTGCTACAACAAGAAAATACAATGGTAAATTCATTAAGTACAAATATTTGGTTACACATGCATGCAGTATAATTCTTAGAGGAGGAGCTCTCTAAGTTTTTACGCAATTTTTAGGTATAACAGCAATCTTGCGCATCATCTTACGTATAACAGCCATCTTACCCACTTCCTTATGTATAACAGCAATCTTACGCATCATCTTATGCATTTTCTTACATATGAATGCAACCTTACGCAATTTTTAGGTATAACAGCAATCTCACGCATCATCTTACGTATAACAGCAACCTTACGCATTTCCTTATGTATAAAAGAAATATTGGGAATCACCTCATGCATTATCTTACATATGAAAGCAACCTTACGCAAAGTTTAGGTGTAGCATCAATCTTACGCACCATCTTACGCATTTCGTTGTAAAATGAACAACTTATGCATGGATGCGCAACTTTTGCTACGCAGGTTACAATAAGCCCATGAGAAACAGCCGAGGATCAGATTTGAAAAACAAAAATAAGAATAAAAGGTATCCTTGATTTCCTCCGTAAATCACAGCACAAAGTGTACTATATCTTTACTTCATGTACACTAGGCCACAATAAAAACTCAAATAACTAGTTTGGAACTTTTTGTCAAAATGTTTCTTGTCCGACTTGTATTTCGACTATATCAAATTTTAAAACATGGACAACAAACAGGAACAACATTTTTCTAGTTTCTAAAACAGGAACAATATTTTCCTAAATTTTAATAAATTTAGTTTCTTAAATTTGTGACTTAATGTTTTAATGTAGCTTAATGCAACGGACAAACCCATATCTATAAAGGGTATTCGACGGGGTGTTATGATTTTTTAACTTTTTATATGGGGCAAGCACTTTTTTCCAGTAAATTATTTCTTCCACCGGCCATGTAATAAAATAAATTTTGCACTGTCCCTTACCTGCTAATTAATGCAATACCTGCTAATTAATGCAATACCTGCTATGGTTGCATCATGCGCTTGAAGAGCAAAAGATAATCTATTGTTTGACTCAGCTTTAAATTTGTCGCAATCTTTTAATCAGCAGGTCACATAAAAAAGTAATTAAGGACATTCTCCCTTATGCTTTCTTGAATGGCAACTCTAGCTTCAAGAACACTGATTACGATGCTGATCGCATAGTACAATATCAATTTTGTATTCGCATTGTGCATTATTAATTTAGTTGTTGTCATACATTAGAAACCAGGTAAAAAGAAGAGATTTATTTTCACACTGATAACATATTTCTCTATTAATCGTTTATGAAGCATTTCCTTTTCTTGAGAGAAAAAAATCGTAATGGGAAAATGGAAATGCACACGTGCGGCAAGCCCCCGTAAGTAGGCCCTTAATTTTAAGTTTTCTAATTCTTATTTCTACAGAACAGCCTAGCTGGCGGAAAGAGTTTTTATTTAGAATATACATGCAGCCCAGTCTGGTGTAGTACTCTGCGTTATGCAACTCAACCGAGGTACCATACAAGAAAGGTGGAGAAACTTTCGTTTTTATTCGTGTTATGCAGCCCAACCCGAGAAGTATTTTTTGACATTTTCTACTCTCTGTTTTTTTTGCTAGGCCAAATATGTTTTGGAATAATTTAAGATAATATGTTGAATGCAATTGGCAAGTTTTTTGAGGTATTTACAGGGGCCCACCTCACACGTGTGACATTTTTGAGGGGCCCACCTCACACGTGTGACATTTTATCTACAAGGTGTCAGCATTACAAGAAATTTAAAACATAGGTACATTAAATTATCTTTCATCATGTCCATTTGTACCATACGCTCATATGTATAAAAATGCCTGTCTTCAACGTTATATTTCAAATCAGTATACTACATTTAAAATGAGGAGGGAATCATTTGATCCAAAATCCGAGCTACCTATCTCCTTCATCATGTGCCCGATGTGCTTGTGGGAGGGAGAAAAAAATTTTCAAACTCTGTTTGTGCTTTTGTTATTTAAATGAAAAATGTCTAAGCGTGTTCTTTCCCATATCAAGCGCGGAGTTATTTTCAGTGATTGACAGTTCTGTTTTCAGGCCATAGTTTCATTGGTTCTGCTTTTCTTTTGATTGACATTTAGCTTCAGATTGCTGCCAACTGCGTGCACTGGAATGTTGCTTCCATTTAAATCGGCGAAAATAACGCTGTTCTTTAGTTTCTTATTAACAGCTCATTACTCTGCCCTTACTCTAAATAGCGAAAGGGAATTAAATCGAATTATATTTTCTATTTTTTACTGCACAATTTGGTCACTACGCGGTCTTAAACGAAGTACCTTTAAAAAAAGTTCTGTAAGAACTGGAGCATGAGATGGAAATCGTGATTCTGAGCCTCACGTAAAAATCGTTAGAGTTGGCATATCTCTAATATTATCCAGCATATGAACACATTTGAATAACGATTCATTTATTGATTTCGATACTTTACCACCAGTTTCAAAATCGCTTGCACTTCAAATTAAAATTCACTGTTTTCAGCAATGGGTATTACAATACGATATTTGCTAATTAAGTTTGTCAACTGCATTTGCCTCGTGCCTCATGCGGCGTTGCTATGGTTGCATTACGTTCTTGAATAGCATAGGATATTCTATCATTTGACTCAGCTTTAAATTTGTCAAAAGTTCTCAATCAGTTGGTTATATAAAGAAAAATATTAAAATGTTCTTAATGATTGTGAAGTGATTGGCCGCTTCAAAATAATTTAAACAAGTCAACAGCGAAATTTCCCGTATGTTTGCATGAATGGAAACTCTTGCTTCTTCAGGAACGCTGCAGCAAGTGGCGGTGGGGGAGCAGAGCCTCTTCTGGTCGCACAGTCTGGTACCCTGACGTCATTTTTGACTAAGAGGCCTGGGCTCTGCGTAAGAATGCTTCCCTGGCGTCCAGTACTCTCACGCGATACGCGGTTTGATTTGATGTCCGAAAACCAGGCTGCTGGTCGCAATTGTAGCGTTGCGGAGGAGATGAGACTAGTAACTTTACCACCTCTTTGCAAAAATTGATATTGTTCTGTGCAATCTGCGTGAGAGTACAGCCAAATTGGTAACATCCTACGCGTGGGATAATTTTCTGTTGCTGTTGCTTTTTTGTTGTTTTCTTCAAAAAGATGGCTACATGATACCCTAAAAAAGTTTGCTCGCAAATTTGAAAGAAAAGAAGCGTTGCAAAATGAGTTCAAAACTAAATGGAGATAGCAAAGCGATTCGAAGGATCATCTTGCACACTTTCAATTGCGTACCATTCGATGCCAGTAACCTGGAATGAAACAAAGAGATGTAAACTAGACTATATACGGACAGTTTAGTTAGTTGGATGATAATAATATGATGGCGCATGTCATGTATATAATAGGCATATATGAATGAAAGGGTATAAGCAATGGAACGTCATCCTGAAATGGAGCACTATCATTGTATTTTTGATACCCGCTTTGAATTTGTGAGAGCTGTGTAATATGTTCAAACTTCAAGCAAAATGCATTCTTTATAAGATTAATTGATTAAAAAAATGTCTGGAAAATGAACTGATGGTAAAAAGAAGGTGTTCCGCTTCAGGGTGACGTACCATTCCATCCAGGGTGATGCTAGACTTGCCCCAAGTCTATTTCGTGCTAAATCATAAATTTTTATTTCGTACTCAATATATCGAGGTAATGCCATATCGAGGGAATGTTATGATGTTATGACACTGATCTGTTATATTATGACACTGTCCTAAAAAATACAGGAAATTTTAATAAATTTTTAATGCTGGATTTGGTGTATTGTGATCTGAATGGCTATTTGATTTAGCATTTCATGACCATAAATAGCAAAAACAAAAGACAATGCTTCATTGGAAGATGGGTTCTTTTTTATTTCGGAAGTTACACAAGTGTAGTATTCCGTCAGAAGTTGTCGTACTTTCAGAAAAGGAAAGAAATGTTAAAGATGACTATTATAAGAGCTTTTTTGACTAGTTTGTTTACGGTTTTATTGCTGCTGACATTCTTTAATCTCGTTCTATCAGCATATCCAACGCATCACTATCAAAAGATATACCGCTCAAGTTGCAGAAGAGATGCGCTGTTCAAAGCAACTGGAAGAAATAAAATATTGACGACAAATTCTATCGTCGCTTTAACTTCAAATGCCTTGAGGTTATCAGATTGCGCAAAGCTATGCGTTTCGACGTTATTGAGTTGTCTTTCGTTCAATTACAGGAAGACCCAAAGCATCAACAATTGCATGCTGCTTGATTTTGATACAAGTAACGCAACAGCAAGATTTCAGAGTTCTGTTGGATGGGTGCATTACAGCCCCGTCAACCAGGTAATGCATACAATTTTATTATGTGCATATATATGAGGGAGATGTTAGGGTAATGCTACAATGACAACTATGCAATACCATAGTACTATGTTTAAATGACAAGAATAAGGTTTGGAAAAATATTGGTACAGATTGACATCAAAAAGCTTTGTTTGGAAAACAACTCCGATATTTAGCAGATTATCGATGCAAATTCTATGGTGTGTATGTGTAGATTGTATATGTTAATTTATGTGAAGGCGACAGGATTGCTATGTATTATAAATACATATCAAAGTATCTGATGTAAGGAGATTTCTAATCTTAAAGAGGACACCAAGGTTCGTGATACTTCCAACTGAGATGTTCATCCAAGAGAAGTCCTAGAAATTTAACATATTTTACTCTAGAAATATGCTTTTTACCTATTTTGACTATAATGTCAGGAGGGACCGAAATTGATGAAGAATGAAAGATTATGTAGTTAGTTTTATTTATATTTAATGAAAGTTTATTTGCACCAAGCCATCTTTTCACGAATTTAAGTTCACTGTTAACGAATTTAACAAGGTTATCAAGTGTTTTGGACTCAAAATAAATATTTGTATCGTCTGCAAAAAGGTAGAATTTCAGTTTTTTTGAAACATTTAGCAAATCATTAATGAACAGTAGGAAGAGTAAAGATCCAAGTACTGATCCCTGAGGCACGCCACATGATATTTTCATTAGATTGGAATTTTTCCGTTGATCGAAACGTATTGATTTCTGTCTGATAGATAGGATTCAAACCACGCAAGTGCATTCCCTCTAACGCCATAATTTTTAAGCTTAAAAAGCAAGATATTTTGATTTTCAGTATCAAAAACGTTTTGCAAGTCAATAAAAATACCGCAACCATATTTTTTATTGTCAATTTTACTCCTGATAACCTCCGTCATGCTAATCAATGCATGATCAATTGAGTGATTTTCTTGGAAGCCAAATAAGATTTTCGATAGATTAATCGGGATACTGTGAGGACCAGCAAATTTTGATGAGTCAAACTTAGCTATTAGATCCTCAACTTCTATATGAGTGACAGGATAAAGGAACATCAACCTTGATTTAATTCCAGATCATATCCCTTTCATATTTTGGCTATTTGTAGTGAAATAATTTTGAAAGTAATTTATTTCAATTCATTAGTTACCCGATTTCTAAACTTTTTATAAAGTTTAAATAATTTTCAGATCTATCTCTCCTCCCTTTTTTAATGTGCGATCACGAATTCTCATCATCTTTTGAATCTTACTATTGATCCAAGGTTTCGTCTTTAATTTCGATTCTTTTCTGGAACATTTTCTAATCGACACATGTCTTTCAACAAGTGATGTGACATCGTGAAGAAATTTATTAATATCCGTGTTATTGTTATTGTCAATATCCATGTTGTCATATATATAGTTCATTTCAAATTAATTTAAGTCCTCAACGAAGTTTCTTTCATTGAAAGATGAATAGTCATGTCTAAATGAGACTAATTTCTTACAGGACTTATTGGCATTTTTCAAAATAAAAATTGGGGAAAATAATCAGAAATTTGGGTTAAAATATTTCCACTAGTATAACTTCAGCATTAGTTAAGTTGGTAAAAATATTGCCAATTATTGTCGACGAGTGATCAGATACTCTGGTTGGGTGATTTATGCAGGGTAGGACGTTATTCGAGAAAAAGTATTGATAAAAACATTTATGGGCGTATCGCGTATGAGAGTCACAATTTAGCAGGTTAACATTGAAATTGCCCATGCTAGAAACTTGTTTATTAATTAATTTAGGGAGAATCAATTTAAAATTATTAGTAAACACATCTATACCAGAATTCGGATATCAGAATAGCAGAATAAGACATTTTTATCATTCTTATTCTCAATTTCAACCCATACGATTTCAAAGTCATAACAATTGAAATTTTTAAATCATTGCATGAGACAGAAATTAAAGAATTTTTAACATACAGTCCTACGCCGCCACTTTGACTTGAGGATTTTGTGTCATAAAGTGCATATCCATCTATGTCCGAATCAGTTAATATTTGGTTTTGTGCGGAATTCCACATCTCAGATACTCCAACTATTTTAAAGGATCTTTTGGTCTGAGCACAGAGATAAACAAGTTCATCAAACGAAGAGAAAGGCTTCCTATATTTGTATGGAGAATAGAGAGATCATGGGAATTACTATTTAAGGAAGGGAGTTCAGGGACTTTAAAATATCGCGAATGGCTTGAGGCAATTGTTCGTCGATGTCATAATCTTTTAAATTAGGCAATCCAGTGACATCTGAAGAATACTCAAAAGTCGGTAAGTAATCCAGTGATTTCAGTCGAGGGCAAATCATGGTTTTCCACATCTTGCATGTAATTGATAAATGAAGGAGAATATAAACTATAACTTTCAAAAATGAAATCAACTCAGACAGAAGTTACCGATTATATGTTGACCGACCCTCTTCCTTTCACTGTTGCCATTTTCACGATACTATGAGCCCGGTCGATCACATTATCAGGAATATCGATGCCGAGATCTTCGAAAGCCTCTTTGACATTCGCTAAACACTCATTAGCGGATTCTTTCTGACCCGATGGTGGCAAATCAATTCTGTTGATACGCAGGCAAAGCCTGCGTTGGTATTGCTCCCCGTCATCATTTGTTTCTGCAAATGCGATACATGACTTTCCAGAACCGAAAATTTATTTTCGATGTTTCTAATTTTTGTGTTTTGTTCTTCGATAAACTTTAAAAGTTTGTTTACACAATCTTTCGTGGGTATTTTGTCTTCTAATTTTTCAAATCGGTCGGTCATCAATTGGTGTAGGCTTTCGATCAAAAAATTAAAATAACTCGTTACAAATTTGTCTAATTTCAAACCAAAAATTTAACCACCTTTTATTGTGGTATTTGGGGTGGACTGCAAAACCTAGAGTACTATACCAGACTTGGCTGCATGTAGTCTGAAAAAAAAACTCTTTCTCTTAGCTAGGCCATTCTGTCGAAACAAGAACTAAAAAACTAAACATTTAAGGCCAACTTACGGGGGGCTTGCCGCACTTAGTAATAATAATAATAATAATATACTACGCCTCCATTTCGGAACAGTTACTCTACCTAAAATGCGGTAGGGGAGTAACACAGGCTAATTTTTCATAATATAAAGGATTCGACGATTTTTCGTAATTTGTTAAGTTCTTTGGGGTTGCTTTTCAGCAAATCTTTCGTTTCTGGCATGTTTTCTGAGAATCTAGGAAATTTCCATATATGTTCTATGTATTTATTATGTACTCCACACCTTCTGCACAGAGCATTCCTATATTTTCCTTTGTGGTTTATTTTTAATTCTACCATGTTTAGTTTTAGTTTGCATTTAATTCTACCACATCTGCAAAAAGTGGAAGAGCTTCATAATCGATTGACTGAGAAATATATGCACGTTGTGTTATCGTTGTGAAAATAAATGCCTTTTTTTAATTAGTTTCTTGTTTATGACAAAAACTAAATTAATAAGGCATAAAATTATTTCCACGATATTAAACCGCCCACAGCAGGTTGTCGCAATCAAAAATCTCAAAGCACTATGGAAAAGTTTTCGAATACTTGTGATCAACAAGTCGAATTTAAAAACCGATTCCATATTTGAATTCCTCGTCTTCATTAATATCTAAAAACAAGAAACATAATTTTTTAATATATTTTAGAATACTTAAATATCTATGAAATTATTAGCACGTTTTTAAACCGCCCGCAGCATGTGGCGCAGGGGCTGGGTGCAAACAAAAATCTCGCAGTACTATGGACAAATCTTAGAATAACTGGTGATCAACAATTTGAATTAGAAAACGGATTAAAGATTTTAGTTCCTTGTCTTCTTTGACATCTGTTGCCTAGTACATTGTTTCTCAGCTACATTTTGAGATGAACTGGGGGCGGAGATCAAATTCTCGAAGAACTATGGACAAGTCTTAAAATAGCTCCCGGTCAACAAGTCGAATTAGAAAACAAATAAAAGATTTGAATTCCTCGTTTTCCTTTACATCTAAAAAGAAGAAACATAATTTTAGAATACTTACTTACAATTATTTCCATGATATTAAACCGCCCGCAAAGGGTGGCGTAGAGATTAGGTGCAAACAAAAATCTAGAGGTACTATGGACAAATCTTACAATAACTCATGATCAACAATTCGAATTAAAAAACGGATTTAATATTTGATTTCCTCGTCTTCATTTACATCTGTAATGATTCTTCATTAACATCTGCTTAATTACGTGCTCTCGTGCCCTGACATAGTACGTGCCCACATGCCCACGTGCCTTTTTTGATACGTGCCTTCGTACCCTGACGTAGTACGTGCCCTCACATAGTACGTGCCTTTTTCTACACGTGTCCTCGTTCCCTCAGTTCAGTACTAGGAAACGACAGCTTGGAGCAAATTATTTTTATTCTGATATGAAGGTCCTGAAGAGGTAAAATGGGATCTGGGATTTGCCTGAGTGCGAATGGGATTTTTGTGTTGACAATGGGATTTGATGGACTGGGAATAACAACAGTAAAAACAATAGACGGGAATGGGATTTGACAACAGACTGTGTATCTACGAAAAAGTAAGTGGGATTTCCCGTAAATTATGCGTAAGATTACCATAATAATAATAATAACTGCCCAAAGATATTTATCACGACCTCTATGGAACTGCCGAACTTTCTAGTTTAAAAAATGCGTGTAGTATAGACAAACATAGAAACCGCTTCATTGCACATCTTGCGACGCTTCTATTTCCAATTTATCTTGTTGTGTAATTTTTTTGTCAGCTAACAACGTTCAATATTGCCTAAATCTTGAATAACTTTAAAGCATGATTTCATGACACTTCCATTTTCAAGAGAGCTTGAACTTTTGAACAAAGGAGCTTGTCCTTTACATTTTCAAGAGGTTCTTAAGAAAACTCTCTAACCTTTTTAGGGCCGAGCTCGCAGCAAACTACAATGTTATATGTTAATCGTGAATACGTTATATCATATGTTGGTTGTCTCTTCTTGTGCATTTCTGAATGTCATTTCAAGTAAGAAATAAGTACGTAAGGAGAAAATGCGGCACGAGGGCACGCATAGGAAAAAGGCATGTGGGCACGAGGTCATTAGGGCACGAGAACACGTACATAGTGAAGGAACGAGGGCACGTCGGGCATGTAGGGCACGAAATTTACCAGACTCCTTTTTGCGCAGCACGCATAACTTCC
>JAYJMH010079440.1:0-10277 GCA_036873815.1 Phacellophora camtschatica | reverse complement strand
TCATTTAGCTTGAAAATGATGTTAAGATGACATCGAAACGTCGCTCATTATTATCGTTAATATTTATAATTAAATCCTTTGATATTGTCTATTTAATCACAAGCCTTGACACATTAAAAAAAATTGAACCAATAATTTTTATGTTATCAAAGCAACTGCCCTTTCATGAAATTAAATAATTCATACGAGATATAATCAAATTTTGTGAAGTAAAGAATTTTGTTGCATTGAGAATTTAAAAAGTATTTTTTTGGACTTAGTTCAATAGCTCACAGCACAGAAAACAGCACAAAAGAAAATTTAAAATTGATAGATAAAACTGATCAATAAATAAAATTGTACGTACCACCTCTGCCTGGCAATCCAGAATAATCAATTGTGGGATATGTTATTCCTCCTCCATACCCCATTCCACCGTATCCCATGACACCACCTCCTCCATAACCCCCATATCCATAAAGATCAGCGTTACCATATCCCATACTCTGGTCATACATTCCATATGCTCCACCTACACCCACACCAACACCAAAGCCTCGCCCACGACCTCGACCACCGCCTGCATAGAAAAAATGACTCATGAACTAAATTTTAAAGAGTACAAAAGTGTCGCAAGGCGATTAAAACAGTCATGAAGAATTCTAACTAAAATTCTAATCCAGCTCAAAACAGCAAAATTGAGCATACAAATATATACCCTGACAGCCTGATAATATACAAACAATATGTGACCTCGATTATAAAAAAGCTAATGTTAAAGGGATAATACTACAAGACATATCCTAAACTTCCTCACATTAAAGCGGTTTAGGCATTTAATTCTGCTATTAGAGTTGAGATATTATGCTTTAAAGTTGAAACCTCGGCGTCAACGGGTTTTTGAATATGTCGATTCAATGTAAAGCTTGCCAAAAACTATTTAAAATTATGTTACAAAAAAATGTATCCCGCAATCTTTTGAATTTTGATTTGAGACGTCTGGTAACTTTCATGTTGTCATGGCGACGAAATTCCATGTAAGAAAATGTTGATTGCCGTTCAGTTGTTGTTTAAGAAAATTTTGTATTGACTTTGCTTCAATAGTTTATGAGTACAAAGTACTTTTATATTTTCTTATTTGCACAACACAACTTAATTACGTCACAAATAATTTTTTTTGGCGTTTCATTGTCACTTTTAATTGTCATTAAAACGTTTTTAAAACGTCACCTTCAAACCTTCATATTTAAAAAACTATAAAAGATATTGAAAAACCGAAAAAAGCTTGTGACTTCTCATCAGAGATTCCTTCGTGTTAAACAATAAAAAGTTTCATTCTAAAAGTGGCATCGATTTTAAGTCGGTCAATTTTGCTCTTTTCCAATCTATAATTCAAAAAAGGAGAAATTTTCCCAAAGGTAAAAAGAGCCAACTTTTTTGTATTTTATAAATTGATTTGCGTTATTGTCACTGAAAATATATTTTGGTTTTTTTTAATTCTGTAGTTATTTTATTGAATGATCAATAACAATTTTTGTTTAAATAAAGAACTTCACGAGTTCTAAGAAGCTTACTTTGTTTACATTTAGAAGAATATTTCATTGAAAGGCCTAAAGTGCTTCAATGGCGATTCATGTTGTATTCACTGCAATAAACTTCAGAATACATATGGCAATCCTACTGCTGCTATACTTGTATTTTTATAATCGAGGTCACAAATTGTTTGTATCTTATCAGACGGCCGTCTGCTGGATGTGTAAATATAAGCAGATTTATATTCAAGTTTTTGCATTACAAAGGTTTTTTGGCCAACCACTAGATCGAAGTAAATAAGCAAATTACCCTGTAGTAAATAAGTAGGCCAACCACTAGATCGAAGGCAACCTAACTCCTTTTTCATTAGCTGCTACCCGTAGCTGGCAGCGGAGGGCAACACTCCTTCCCCTGGTTTGGTGACCTCTTGACCCTGGTTTGGTGACCTCTTGACCCTGCTGAGCAGGTATTTACCAACCTCGAAAGGATCAACATCTGAGTTGGCTGTAGGTTTTGAAGTTAGATGTTCCGATCAGAAGTTATTACATAATCATTACATAAAACTTACCAGGTGTCCATAATCCCTTTGATGCTAATTCTTTCTGTTGGTCTTTTGAATATGCATATTTTACTTCCAACTACGAAACATTTAAATTATTCAAGTATTAATTTCAGTTTTAAATACCACAACAAATATTAACCCTAGAGTTGATTTCAAGTCTTTGTCCAAATCTTTTCAAATTTCAAACTACCAAGTTGCTAAGGAATTATGCCGTTTTAATGTCAAAACATGGACAGGATAAATGACGTTTCTTTAAAATAACTTGAAAGAAGATTAGGGAAATTTTAATTGAAAGGTTTGGACAAGCAAATGTGGTTGCAGAGGACTGGATGATATCCTAACTTCTAAATTTACCCTTCGGACATTGTTTTGTATATATATTTATATATACAAATTGGGATTGATGGTTTCAAGAATTTCAAGCTAAAGCCCTGCAAAAGGAGATTTTATTTTTGTTATTTTGGGTTATCTAGTAGAAAAATCGATGACAAAAACACACAAAGATACATATATATATCTGTGTAAATGAAAAGACGTAATATTTGAATTTTAAGAACTAACTGAATCAAAGTACAAATATTAACTCATGTGCGCTAACTTACAGTTTTGGTAGCCACAGTGTGAAATTGTGTTTTGACAAGTTGGTCAACGATTTCTTCATTATCAAATTCAACAAAACAGAAACCTGAAATAAAATGTCTTTATTTAAAGTGAATGAACCGAGACATATCAATCAAATCTAAAAATTAAACAATTTAAACAACAGTGACAGTTTCTTATTGGTCTACCATTTAAGTATGTGGTATATGTTACAATTATCTCCGTTAATTAGCTTTCAACCGAAAAATTTGTTTCAAAGAATTTTAAAGAATAACCTTAACCCAAAAATAATAATTCAAATTAAATAAGATTAGTGAAAAAACAGCATGATCTCAAATTTAAGCTATAATCTGCAAAGTAAGTGTGACAAAAAAAACCTTTCCAAAATGTGTTTCAATAAGAAAACAGATCAGATATGTCATAACCATTGATGTAACAATCTGATGACATGTGTAGCATGTATAGTAAATAGCATATGCATGTGATTTCGACTTAAACAGACCAAAAATTAAAAAAAAATCATCCCATTTTAAATGCTATATATATAAATTTTAAATACCTCTTCTTTTTTCGGATCCTCTCTCTACAATAAATTCCACTTGTTCAATCTGAAAACAATAATTTCACAATATATATATATATATAACTATATATATATAATAATTCTATAACTTTTATAACTTTATATGTAATAATTTTATATATAATAAATGTTGATTTATATTTATAAAAGATAAAAAACCTACATTTCCATATTGTCCAAAATATTCTCGTATTTTATCTTCTGTTGTTTCAGGTTTCAACCCACCAACAAATATTTTCTTTGTTTTTATTGCTCCAGGCTGCAAATAAATCTAAGAAATCTAATAACTGGTAAAATTTACTGCAATTGCAATAAACAACAATACATTGTTAAAACCCTTTTTTAGTTCACTTAGTATAATATTTAAAATAAATTAAATTAAAATAAATATTGATATCAATTCAGCAAAAGGAAGCAGCACTCAAAACGTTCATCAATACTGTGATCACTTTTAAAGAGCTTCCTTGAGTTAAAGACATTAGACATGGATAAGTAGGCTCCATCCATGAATAGAGGTTTGATTTGTGCTTGGCAAGGAAACTGATTGAGACAATAATCAATTTATTGAAACAAACAAAACATAAGATGAACTTGGATTACTATTTCTAACTGATTCTTTCAAGTAAATTTTATCTGTGTCTAATTTCTTATATGTGTCTAATTGTTTACATGATGTAAAATATTTGATGAAACCACAACAATTTGATTTTTAACTTCTTGACTTTTCCTAAAATTCAATTGCCTTCACAACAATAGTACAATTATGGTCTATTGTTCTACCACATGACCTCCATATGTCCTTATTTGGCAAATGGTTCAGAACAAAATTGTAAAAAGACCTCTAATTTAACTGCTAATTAGCTAATCGTTATGGAGTGCATTGTCCGCCATATTCTTTCATTATTTCGCGTATTCAGTGATGAAATTTTCATTTTCTCTTCCAATGTTAACATTTTCATTTGATACATTTTCTTGTAAACAACGCATTTATGTTCATTTTCATTTTCTGTCTGCGTTCACATTTGCTATTGGCCTACGTTTTCTGCTGAAATTCCATGCATTCTCTTACACACAACGCTTTTGTGTTCGTTTTTGTGTATTGTCTGTGTTTGTATTTTCTATTGATTGGCGTTTTTTGTTGATGACACATTTCCTGCTGTTTCACATTTTGTGATGCTGCAGCGCCCTTCATGCAAGAGCATCATTCACAATTCAGAGAATCAAAATTTAACTAATTACTTTTTAAATAACACTAATTAAGCCCTATTGTTTCTCTAAATCAAATTTTGTTTTGTTAATTACTCAATATGAATCTGAAATTATGTTTTCCCTATAATTATTGAGGTTTTTGTTGGTTTTAGCAAATAATATTGCCTTTTAGGCGGAATAGCTATTTTTTCATATTTTTCCATTGTTTTTGGTTGCCTAGCAACATTCAGCATAATTGGGTGCTAATTAATGCTATTTTTAAAATCTACAATGTTTGTTTATTATGTGTGGGAGGTTTCATAACCATACACCCCCAATAAAAAAAAACAAATTACAACAAATATATATAGCAAAAAGTAGCAACAGAAACAATTTACTAGAAAGGGTATCCATAATTTTTTTGTCTACTTACTTTGACTTGTTTTTCTGCCTTCTTTGGGTCTATCTATAGAAATATAACATAAAATTGCTATAAAAATATAACTTAAAATTGCTTTAAATAATAAAAATAACACAAAATTATAAAAATTCTATCTATTTCAGATGGATGTAAAGACTATGTTATGAATCACAAAAATTAAAGGAAATTTTTTAACTTGGATTTCCCGCCTCATAATCATAATTCAAACAATGATAAATTCAAACTTAGATAATGGAACTATTAAAAAATCATTTCTGTGTACCACATTCAATCCTGTATTTCTGCTGCAAGATTGAGGTTTCAACACCAAATTTTTTTTGCAGTTTACAAGAGAGACATCATTATTGGAGAGGCAATATAGATTATGAGAGGCGGCATTAATTTTTAAGGTTGAGAAAAAGGTGGGATTTTTAGAGAGGTAGGATCATTGGAGACGGCAGAAATACAAGACTGACTAGGTATCCCAAAAAGTTGGCACTCCCAATTCCAGAATTTGTGCTCTACTTTTGCAAGTCTATTTTTATGTTATTATAATCAAATCATAAAAATATGCAGAACCATAGCAACAACAACATCTCTTGGTTGCAACAACAGTAATGGTAGTTTGATTTAATCTCTTCTTGATTATATATTCAAAATAATCAATAATTAGTTTTCTGTGTCCCTCATTAATTAGTTTTTCTCAATTTAAAATCTAAAAACCCCAAAATAACTCAATATTTAAAAGATAAAAATAACCTACTCTCTTTCCATCTAGAACATGTGGAACATTCATCAAGATCTAAAATAAGTTAAACCATTTAGTTTATGATTGATTTAATATTTAGACAACACATAAAATCTGTCACATCATTGCACAGAAAACTACTGACCCACTTGCACAAAAATAGTTGCAACTAGTATTGTCATCTGCTACAATCATCAGGGCTTATTTAAAATAGTTTGTGCATGTCTGTGAGCAAATGAGTGAGACAGATTTGCCTACAATTAAAGCACTTAAGTAAAGTAAATGAGATTGCAACTGATAACAGTACTGTTTGTTAGTGACATACAAAATGACACATCATTATTCAGAAAAATGATTTGTGATAAATTTAACATGAGATCAAGAAAGGTTGTATGTTATTTAGAACTCTCCATAATATGAGTTGAGTGAGTGAGTTATCGTATTTAACGTGCCTAGCCCGCAAAAGTCTCGAGATGACTTGTTTCCAGCAGGGGACACAGGTTATACATAACCTTTCAGCTTCAGGCACATACACTTGCTATTCTTGCAAGGTATGGATTTCTGCGCTTGACGCAGGGGGGCCCATCAGGGAAACCCAAGTCCTTCCTCTCGATTTGACCACACCAAAATATTGTGCAAATGTCGAGAGAAAACGGATCCTCTGAACCGCCAAAATTCTCATCACGTGATAAAAAATCTTTCTATTGTTTATTTTCTATAATTTATTTTATGTCATTTAGCTTGAAAATGATGTTGATGACATTGAAACGTTGCTCATTAGGATCATTAATATTTATAATTAAAAATTTAATTTATGATATGATGAATTTGAATGACATTCATTTGACATAAAAAGTACATACCATGATAGTTTGAGCTGGACTTGTATTTTGAGCAGCTAATTCAACTGGATTTGTTGATGCAGCAATCAAGCGTTGCTGATCTGCAGTCCCAAACATTTGTAAAGCTGCATGTTGCTGTGGATCCACAATGTAGACCCCCTTTGTTGGATCTTGGGCGATTATGCTCACAGCCGGTGGTGTTCCAGTTGATGGTACTGTGAACGATTGTTGTATGCTTGTTGCAGCAGTCATATCATTTGTATTCTGGGAAGCCATGGTTGGATTACCACTGTCCATATTGTTTTGTACGCAAAATGTTTCTGCTATGTTAGATATTTAGACTATAATGGAGAAAGACAAGCCTGCTTTTATTCAGCAATAGTGAGAGTGCAAGGGCGCATATAGGATATTTTCCAAAATATTTTATTGTCTGGGGATTGGTTTTGGCATTACTGGAGCATTATCAACATTTACAACCTTTTATCAACATAAATAGAACCAAGCGGAAGAAGAGTGTAAATGTTGAAATGATTGCAATCTAATCTTCTAAGGGAAAGTAAAAAAAAAGGAATGTGGAAATTTGATATTTTATTACCCTATAGTTTTTGTGTAGCTCAACACACAAAAAATAGATTCTGAGAGATATATCATATCTTTGTTACATTTTTG
Source organism: Phacellophora camtschatica (assembly GCA_036873815.1). Classification (NCBI taxonomy): domain Eukaryota; kingdom Metazoa; phylum Cnidaria; class Scyphozoa; order Semaeostomeae; family Ulmaridae; genus Phacellophora; species Phacellophora camtschatica. The sequence continues at coordinate 3,152 of JAYJMH010079440.1, read as the reverse complement.
ATTTATCACACTTAGTACATGTCAATTAATGAATATATTTAACAAAAACATGAAGAGGATCAATTAAGGGAACACAAATGTAACTTAACATCAGAGAAACCATTTTCGAAATAAACTAAACAACAAAGGAAAGGAACGAGCAAATAATCCTCAATCAATTTTGTTGATGGTTTGGTGGCTCTTGTTCCTTTTTTTATTTTGCTTTTGTTTTTTTTTTTGAGAGAGATGGAAACATCCAATAAAATATTTTGCGATTAAAATGGTAGAGGATTACTTATGAAGCGGCAATCGTGACAAAAATCACAATGGTGGCCACCATAATAATTTACACATCCATAATAGCCCTACATTTCTGTAGTTGCTTAGATCCATAGTAATTTACACATCCATAATAACCCTACACTTCTGTAGTAACTAACACATCCAATCCATAGTAACTTACACATCCGTAATAACCCTACACGTTAATATAGTAACTTACGCATCAGTAATAACCCTACACTTATGTAGTAACTTGCACATCCGTAATAACTGCAGTTTTGAGATGTGCGCGCTGAATGAGCAGTGGATAAATTATATTTTTGGCGCCAAAACAAATCACAATAATAAAAAAACTGCAGATTTGTTTTGTTTTGGACACAGACACAGAGAATGGCTGTAAGTGTATATTTTCATATTTTATTATGCATGAATATAAGTACAGTAGACTGTTTGTTTAATGAATAATACTATATTTTTTTAAATACCCCCCTCAAAATGTCCATGAGTTACCAGTTATGTAGTGTTTGTTTATGAAAAGTAGGGGCCTAATTAATATACGCTAATTATATACTTGAACCAATCTTGAGAAACTAACCATTGATTAATTAAACCTTTGTCCTCAATTGTTCTGAGCACAATAAGCACCCTGAGCTCAATTGTTCTGACTCATGGACATTTTGAGGGGGGTAGTTCAAAAAATGTATTATTATTCATTAAACAAACAGTCTACTGTACTTATATTCATGCATATTAAAATATGAAAATATATACTTACAGCCATTCTTGGTGTCTGTGACCAAAACAAAATAAGTCTGCAATTATTTTATCATTGTGAATTGTGTGATTTGTTTTGGCACCAAAAATATAATTTATCCACTGCTCATTCAGCGCGCACATCTCAAAACTGCAGTTATTATGGATGTGCAAGTTACTACAGAAGTGTAGGGTTATTACTGATGCGTAAGTTACTATTAACGTGTAGGGTTACTACGGATGTGTGTTACTATGGATTGGATGTGTAAGTTACTATAGAAGTGCAGGCTGGTAGGGTAATACTACGGATGTGTAAATTAAAGAATGAAAAATTTGTTTTGTCAGTCCCCCATGCTTAAGTTCACTCAGTGCGAAATTTATTTTTATTTGGTACATTTTTTATTTTCGTAGAATAGAAAGTTTAGAAGTCGTAGTAACTATGGATCTAAGTAACTACAGAAGTATAGGGTTATTAATTACGGACGTCTAAATTGTTATGATGGTCCAACATTACGATTTTTGTCATGATTGCCACTTCATAATTATTGGACTTCTAAACTAAATTCTATTCTACGAAAATAAAAAACCTACAAAAATAAAAATAAATTTCGCACTGAGTGAAATTAAGCACGGCTGGGAAACGGATGAAACAAATTTCTTATTCTTTAGAGAGAAACGAAACACATTTTTTATTCTTTACAAATTTTTGATTTTCTTCGAAAGAATTACTTTCTTCGTTGAAAATCGTAGTTTGGGCATAGGCGCATATAAGATAATTTAACTTGGGGCAAGAAATAGGATCGTTTAATTTTTCGAAGTCTTTTCGTTAAAAAATGCTTGTCTATCTTTCTCTCTCCTCTCTCTGCAATTGTTTGCTTTTGAGTTTGACAAGCGAGAGTTGATTGCAAAAAGAAACATTCATAATATAATAATTGATGCTTACTCTTCAGTCTTCAGTTGTCCATTCTATCACTCCATGAACGAGCCAAACCAGCCAAACAACAGACGACGACGCAAATATCACATATAGAGTTAGTAGGCCATCACAAAAGAATAGTAGTGAAAAGTACTTGGTATAAGAGTAATCGTAATGTCCCCAAACAAAATGCGCACTCTCTCGAGGGCAATCGATTATTTGCTCAAAAACAAACACAAAGCGTGGGTAACAAAAATAAAAACAAAAAGTCCAAACTAACGACGGGGAGAATGCCAGCATTGGTGTTGGGGTTCAGGCGTGGTGTAAAACCACCGATTACCGACCGCACTGACCACCGATCAAGAAATCCACCGACCAAGAAGACCACTGACAACACCGACTTAGGGTCTATTAAATTACGTGCCCTACGTGCACTCTGTATCTACCACGCGCCCACGTGCCCTTTTTTCTTACGTGCCCTCGAACGTATGTGCCCACGTGGCATTTTAAGTGCCCTCGTGATAATGCAAGCAATATTTATCCTGATTTTTAAATGAAATAAAGGAAACGAAATAAATAAAGTATATAATAAAAATAAATAAAGCAAATAAAAAAAATTTAAGAAAATTAGATAAAAAACAGATAAAGCACAAGGAAACAAAATTAAAGAAAGAAAACAGAGAATCCAGGGGTTGGATTGGTTGAATATATGCAGTCTTCCATAATGAAATTAATTCAATATGAGCTTCCTGTGCTTCGCCTAATAAATTTCCAGTACTGGTATTGGCGAATTTTCTTAAAAATAGAAGCACGTGCACGTACAAAAAAATCAGTCAAAACTGTCTTTTTACTCAGTCAAAATAGAAAACTCATTTCAATAAAATAATTTCCGGTTATTCTGGTTATGTAACATTTTGGTCGGCTAACGACGTTCAATATTGCCTGAATGAATAACTTCACTATGATTTAAATGACACTTCCGGCTATTCTGTGAACAAAAAAAGCTTCTATTTTTCAGTTTAAGAAAAAGGGCAAGTGAGAAAATACTTACTGAGGGCACGTAAGAAAAAAGGCACAAGGGCACGTACCTGCTAAGGAAGGCACGTAATTCAACAGACTCTATGGCTGTGCAGGGGTACCAGTTAGCAGGCGCGGATCCAGGGTGAGTTACTCGAGTTGGGAAACTCACCCAAAATTTCCTAGATAAGATTTTTCATGTAAT